>JACEEZ010013931.1:0-12500 GCA_016584305.1 Chionoecetes opilio
GACAAAAACAGAACAACGATAAACAGCCCAGACAGGGGGACTAATTTTTTAAAATACATATTGCACAACTTTGGAAAACACTCGAAAAACATCCACAGGGACAAAAAATTACGGGAGTAAATTCCCCGCACAGAAAGAAGATTTGCGGGGGAATTTGGTGTCCCGGGATTGAAATTTCCCGAAATGTCAAAAATTGTTTTTTAATATCTTTGTTTTGTGGGACCCAATAGTGATAAAATAAAGGTCCCCCTCAATACAAAGTACACACACCCCAAAAACAAAACAATTTCCCAAAACACCCCAATTAAACCACCCCACACTTACAACACCCCAACACACACACACACACCCCACACACAACCCACACACCACACGGGGCTTAAGTACTATGGGTTTTAAAACCCCAAAGTATCTTCCAAGGGTTTCCGATAAATTTACTTTTAAAACATTTTTTCAAGTGTGATGATAGGGAAAAGGTTTGGTATCCCAAATGAATTGGGGGGATGATAGAAGGGAAAATGTAGTATTGAATTGGGTGTTCTGGGTTCGAACCGGCCAAACGATTTTTTAAACCTCACAACCTTTTTTTCCTAACCCAATAACGGATAATTTTCCACATACGCCTTTGGGTAACGCAGCCCTTTGGTTCGGACAAAAAGTGATGGTCACGGCAGTAAATCAGGGAAAAACCACAGAGGGCTACACGGAAAATTTGTATCCCCCCCATAAGGGGAGGGTTTACAGTGTGGGGGATATCGCCGGCGGTGGGGTGTTCACAAAAAACACTGCCCCGATGGTTTGGGGCCCCCCGATTCAAAACGATTTTTAATAAAATTTTGTGAAGCATGATATTATGTCCCCTTTTGTTTCCTTTTATGACAAAAAATTTGTATTATTAAACTTTTATTTTCCCAATTTATTGCTATGATCTTTGGCACATTTTCCCCCACGTTGCTTTTCAGGGGGTGATGTGAGTTTCTCTCTATATGGGGTTTGTTTTGTAAAATGATATGAAAATCTTTTAAAGTGTTTTGGGCGGAAAATTACCACGAAAAATTCCCTTTTAAATCTTAACGCTGGCCGTTTAAAGTCCCACCCCGATAAGAAATACAAGAAACCCTCGGACCCACCACTGTCATTGTTACCTGCTTTTATTTTAAGCCCCCCTGGGGAATTCAAAAGTTTTGGCCCGAACACTTTTGTACAATTATCAGTTTAATAAACAAGATTTTTACTCATTGGACACTATCACGCGTTTGGTGATACATGGATATTCCGCCATCGGGACCAAAAAAACATATAGTGGTACCCACACTAATTTTTCGTTTTCTTCTTTCCGTTAGTTTCAGAATTTTTCACACTTGTAGGGGCCCCGTTTATTTTTTTTTACCCATGGGTAGTACACACATACACACACCCCACACATACACACATACACAAAAAACATAGTAAACTGGAGGTAAAATTTTTGAGTGGAAGCAATACCCAATACATGGAACACGACCAGAGAGAGAGAGAAAGAGGGAGAGAGAGAAGAGGACGAGAGAAAAGGAGAGAGAGGAGAGAGAGGGGACGGGGAGAGAGGAGGGGAAAAGGAGGGGAAGAGAGGGGAGGACGGAGGAGAGAGAGAGGAAAAGATGAGGGAAGAGGGGAAGAGAGACCCGGAAAAAAGACGACGGGAACACTCATAAAAAACAGACACTCAAATATCCCATCAGGATAATCAAAATTAACTCCTCCCTTTGTGCCGTTTTTAAAAGGGGAAATTTGCCCCCAACACAAACACACACGGAGATAGAACACACACAAAACCATCCCCCTTCTCCCCCCCTTTCCCCCAATTGTCACCCGGGTTTTTCCTTTTTCCCCCTTTTGTTAAATTTCCCCCTTTTTTCCCCTCACCCCCTTCGGGCCCCCCCCCCTTTTCATCCCCCCCCGCAGGGCCCCCCCGGTCGGGGAAAGTCCCCGGAAGGAACCCTCCGGGAGCACCCGGGCAAATGAATGGGGGTTATATTCTGTTAAAGGGGGAATAGTTCCCAAATTTTTTTGGTGGCTCTAAACTTGTGCGAGGGGGGAGGAGATTTAAATTTAAGGGAAAGTTTTTTATGATAAAGAGAGGGGAGAAGAGAGAGAGAGAGAAGAGGGGCGAGGGAGAGAGAGAGAGAGAGAGATAGTCAAAAAAGCTCGCGTTTGCCCAATATTTATCCCAGTGCGGGGTTTGTGAAGAGAGAGAGAGAGAGGGGAGAGAGGAGAGAGAGAGAGAGAGAAGAGGAGGGGAGAGAGAGGGAAAAGAGAGAGAGAGGAGAGAGAGGAGAGAGAGAGACGAGAGAAAAGAAGAGAGAGGAGAGAGAGAGAGGGGAGGGGGGAAAAGGGGAGAGAGAGAGTCAAAATATAGCCGCTTTTGCCCACATATTTATACAGTGCGGGTTGTGAAAAGAGAGAGAGAGGGGCGGGGAGGAGAAAAGGGGAAGAAGAGGAAGAAGGGGAGGAGGGGAGGGGAGAGGGGAGAGTAAAAATATATCTCGCGTTTGCCCCCCTTTAATGAAAACAGTCCCAGGTTTTTGGAGAGAGAGAGAAAAGGAGAGGAGGAGAGAGAGAGAGGGGGAGAGAGAGAGAGGGGGAGAGGGAGTCAAAATATAGCTGCGTTTGCCCACTTTATTTATACAGTGCGGGTTGGGAAAAGAGAGGGGAGAGAGAGAGAGAGGAGGGGAAAAGAGGAGAGAGGGGGAAAAGGGGAAAAGAGAGAGTTTTGGTGTATGTATCCCTTTGTAATAATAAAAACCCACAAAAATTTCGATACATGTTTTCCTTATGTAGAAAGTAGGGTGTATGTACTGTAGTATATGTGAAAGAAATTGACGTCATTTCCATGTTGAAGGATGTTTTCCTCTTTTTTCCCTTTTCCCTTTTCTTTTAATCAAATTTTTAAATCATTTTCTTTTTCCCCCAAATTCGGTTTTTTTTTTTTTTGTTTGTTGCTTTCTCCCCAAATTGTACCCCTTTTTTCCCTTTCTTTTTAACTTTTCTCCATCCACATTCTTTTCATTTTTTTCCTCCATTTCTTTTTTTCCCTTTCTTCCCTCTTTTTCTTTCGCTTTTTTTTTTCTCCATCCGGGTTTATCAGAGTACCTCGGGGGTGATGAAGAGAGGGGGCCGTATGTGTTGTGTGTGTTGTGTGTGTGGTGTTTGGAGTATGTTTTGTGGTGTTTTTGGGGTGCGGTGTGTAGTTTTGTGGTTGTGTGTGGGGTGTTTTGTTTTTTTGTAGGGGGGGTTGGGTGTGTGTTGTAGTATTGTAGTGAGGGTGAAATGGGGTCTACTGTAGTCTGTATGTAGTGTTTTGTGTATGTTTTTAATATGCGTGGGGGGTGTGTGCGTGTTTATGTCTGTCTGGTGGGGAGCCAAGGTCCCACAAATGGCTCGTCGGCCGTCATTTTAAATTTAAGTTTCCCCCTTTAGACAGGTCAACCCACCCCCGGGTCCCTCACTAATTGGGGCGCCCTGTCCCCTGTTGTCAGATTGGCGGTGGTTCGGGGTTCCCCCCGGGAGGCTCCCGGGGGCCCCCTGAACCCCCCCCCCCCCCGGGGCCATTTCGGGCATCAAGGAAATCGGGTATTTTGGGGTTAAATTAGTGCGCTGTATACTTTAAAGAGAGAAGTAAAGAGCCCCCCCAATAAAAATTTTCCTATGGGCCCCCCGGTCATCGATTGAAGGAATGTAATATCGAAGTGGTGTACTTGTTGCTCGGGTCTGGGTTTCTGTCGGGGGGAATTGTGGAAGAGGGGGAAAGGGGGGGGAAAAAAAGGGGGGGAGGTAAAGGAGAGGTAGGGAGGAGGGAGGGAGAGTAGGTAAAGGAGGGGGAGGTAGGGGGGGACTTTGGATAAGGAGTAGGTAAAGGAGGGGAAAAGGAGAGGAGAATAAAAAAGGAAACAAAAACCCATTAGGTCTTCATGGCGGGTTGTTTTAACTACACTACACTAACTAGAAAAATTTAAGGGGGAGAAAGGATAGGAAAGCAAAAGGGGTCCCCCCCCACCTGAATGGGGGAGGTATGCGGGGAGGGGGAAAAGGGGAGGGGGCAAGTAGAAAAGGGGGGAATGAGGAAGGGGGGCCCAAGGGGGGAAGGCGGGAAAAAGTGGAGGAAAAAGGGTTTAAAACAATGCCCCAAAATGGTCGTGGGTAAAGGGATATAATTCTAGGTTTTATATTTTTCAGACTCTTATGAAAATGCCCGGAAATACTATAGGGGATAATTTTTTCTTTTTTCCCGGGATGGTGACAAAAAAACAATCTTATGTTTTGATAACGTCAAACGCCTTTATTTGCCCCCCCCTGTCTTTTTAAACCACCCCCGCCCGACAATCCCGGGACCTGACCTAACACATTTTTGAGGGACCTATCAATCAGGTGAAGGAATAGGACCAAAAATGACCAGGTGATGCGAACCTAAAAAAAAACACTTAGGGTTTTTCCCGTAATTCCCTTTTGTTTTTAAATTACTCAGATAACCATTTTTAGAATATTTTTTTTATTTTTTATTTCAATTTCAACTCAAAACAAAAAACCCAAATTTCAGCGTATTTTCCATTTCAGTCCTTTTCATACCATTAAATAAAAACCAGGTGCAGTGGGAAGCATTTATTTTTAAAAACACTTATTAAGGAAAATTTGTTGTAAGTTAGGGGCCCTAAAAGGGGTTGGGGAAAAAAACAGCGAAAACCCCTTTAATAGTTATTATATGGTCATTTCACCCAAAAATATTTTTTACAGCAAAAAAAATTTAAAGTTAAAATACAATGCCCATACCAATCAGTAAACACACACTGAGCCCCACCCAGGGACAAAAGCATCACAAGGAAACAGCACGGTCAGAAATCCCCAAGGAACAGCCACGTCCTAAAGCCCCCAAAAAGCAACCCGGGCCCAGAACAATGTAACCGGGACAGGGAGGAAGCTGGGACAGCAGCTCGGTCGGGGGGCGTGCAGGGCGAGGGGGGTGGGGGCGGCGGGCTGGGACCAGATCCTTCATCTTGCGTTTGCCCGCCACCCCCACCCCCAGCCCACAAGGGAAAGGGAAAAAACCCGGGCTGCCCGGGTAGACATCCGTCCTTCTTCCTCTGGGGGGCATTGGTGAGGGGGTCCTTAAAACAGCCGGGGGGGGCCGAGGGCGAGCGCGGGGCCCGGGCCGTGGGGGCAGGAGGTGGGTCTTTGCTGCCCCCGGTTTTTCCAAAGGGATCGGACGCGCCCCTCTTTCCCCCCCGCGGTTTTTCTTCGCGCCCTTTGGGTGCTGGCAAGGTTTCCTTGATGGGCTGAAGGGACTCCCGGGGGACCTGCTGGGGGTGGCGGGGGCGGGGGGGGGGGGCGGGGGGCAGGGGCAGTGAAGGTTAGAGTCCCCACGGGAACGCTTGCGGGGAGAGGCCTCGGTGTCTGTCTTCATCAACCTTTTCCGGGGCCTGCCGGCTCCCGCAGGGTTTGCCCCAGCCCCCTCATCCCCCCGCGCCGGCGGGGTTTGGGGGGGGGGGGGGAAGGGGGCCCCCCAAACGCCCTCAGGTCCTCCTCGAAAAGGCGAAGTTGTGCAGCGGGGGACTCGAAAGTGACCTCTTGGGAATCTTTTGGGGGGGGGGGAAAACCCCTAGTTTGTATTTCCGGGGGACGTCACGCCTGGGGGTACCGGTGGGACGTCTGGGTCTGCGCAGGCTGGGCGATTCCCCTCCGGGGTCTTGGTCAGCAGCGGGAGGGCGGCGGGCGGGTGGGGCCCCCGGGTGGTGAGTGGTCCTGGGTTTCCCTCCCAGGAAAAAACGGGGCTGGGAGGGGGGGTTGTTAGACCTTCCTGATTTAGGACGCTGTGAAAAAAAACTGTAGGGGTGGAAGAAGGGGATTTCTCATCCCTCAGCGGGGACTCCCCAAAGGCACGGTAGCGGGGGATGGGTCACGCTCCTTAAACCTCAGTGCCGGCCCAAAGTCACCGCCCGTGCCCCCTCCCGGCCCCTCCCCCCCCCCCCCCCCCCCTCCCCCCCACCCTGGGGGTTCCTGATTGGCCCGTCAGGTGGGGAAATCGCAAACCACCCACCACCGCGCGGGTATTGGCGGCGGGAAAGGGTTGTTAGATGAAGTGTTTGGTTTGTTTACCCTTTTTAAACCCCAGTTTTTTCCCTTTTTGCTGTAAAAAAAATGTTGTGGGAGCCATAAAATTACGAAAAGAAAAACTGAATATACAAAATTTTTTTTGGGCAGTCGAAAAAAGGGTAGTAAAAAGGTACATTTATAATATTGCCCATATTTAAATAAAAACCGTTAATGGACTCATCAAATTAAATGAAAAATTTCGTTCTGGGCCCCAAGGGGTTTAAAAAAATGAAATTTAGATAATAAGGGCTTCCTTTTTCCCAACTTTCGAACCTGAGAAAATGTTTCTAAGGAAACTTTTGGAAGAGATTTTTTATAAGGGAAACATAGTATGTATAAGATTTTTTATACTTTAATATTTTTAGGGAAAAAAAATAAAAACATGAAGTTTTTTACAGGAAAAAAACAGGTTTTCTTTTTGGGTTTAAAAAAAAAATAAATCATGACTTGTACTTCCAAAAACAATTTAATTTCCCAAGGGGGGCTAGCCCCAATAACCCCGAGTACTTTTTTGTAAAATCATATGTTCGGCAGTGATTTTTGCGGTACTTTTATTTTGGAAGTTATTTGATCGTAAAAGTAGGCCCACAAAAAGAAAGGTTTAAACCCTTTTTATAAACCCCCCGACAGATTTTTCCCTTTCCCATAAGGAAAAATTTACATCAAATTTAAAATTTTGGCGTGATTTTTGGGGAGCGTCAATGGAGATTACTTTTTTGCCGATTTTGTTTGCACACAAAACACACCATCGTTAGCACACAAAAAAAACACCCTCGTTAGCCCCAAAAAACACCCCCCATCGTTTGCACACAACACACCCGTCGTTAGCAACAAACACCCCGGGTCGTTAGAAAACAAAAACACCCCCTCGTTTCAAACAACACACACCATCCCTTAGCCAAAAAAACACTCACCATGTTAGCACAAACACCAAAACCATCGTTTTGCACACAAAAACACACGATCGTTTTGCACACAACACAAAACCATCGTTAGCACACAAACCCACCCAAACGTTAGCACAAACCCCAAAACCTCTTAGCACACAAAACACACACCAACCCTTAGCACACCCAAAACACACCATCGTTTGCACACAAAAAACACACCACGTTTGCACCCCCCAACAAACACGATTTGTTAGCACACAACACCACACGACGTTTTGCACACAAAAAACCCCCACGTTAACAAAAACCCCACACCATCGTTAGCACAAACACACAAAACCCTCGTAGCACACAAACACACCCTCCCTTAGCACACAACCAAAACACCCTCGTTAGCACAAAAAAACCATCGTTAGCAACAAAAACACCCCATCGTTAGCACACAACCCACAAACCCTCGTTAGCACACAACACACACCATCGTTTGCCCCAAAAAAAACCAACCCCCCATTTGTTAGCACCCCAACACACACCACACCTTTCCACAAACAACACCACACCATCGTTTGCACACAACACACACCAGTTAGCCACCCCAAAAACACACCCTCGTTAGCAACAAAAACACCATCGTTAGAAAACAACCACACCACGTTAACACAACACCCCAACCCTTTGTTAGCACACAAACCACCCCCAAACCCCAGCAAAACCCCAACCCCACACCATCGTTACCACACAACACACACCACGTTAGCACAAAAAACACACACCATCGTTAGCACACAACACACACCCCTCGCTACCACACAACAAACACCATCGCTAGCACACAACACCCCACCATCGCTAGCACACAAAACACACCAACCTAGTACACCAAAAACCCCACCATCGTTAGGGAAACAACACACACCATCGCTAGCACACAACCCCCAAAAACCACGCTAGCACCCAAAAACACCCCCATCGCTAGTACACAACACACACCCTCGTTTGGGAACAAACCCCACACCACCCCTAGCCCCACAACAAACACCATCCCCCCTAGCCCCACAACACCACACCACCGCCAAGGGGCGGGGCTGGGGGAAGGGATGTGTGGCGTGGGGTGTTGGGAGTTTTGATAGTAAAAGGATCATAGCACACAATTAATGTTAAATGATGGTATTTATTTCGTTTCCCCGTCTTTCAGATATTTGGGGCCTTCTTTCCCGGGGTTTTTTCCCTCTGAACCGGGCCCGAGCCTCCTTTTCTTTACAAGTATAAGCCATCGAAGGCACCAATATCTGAAACACAAAGAAAATGAAAAAAAATACCATCACTATACATTTAATTTTTGTGCCCCCCTAATCCCTTTTTACTATCAACAACTCCCAACAAATCAAAACAGCCCCAGCAGGGAATGGGTGTTGTATTACTTACTACAAAAACCGGGGGGAAAAAAAACAACATTTTTTTTATTTTTATTATATTATTATTTATTATTATATTGTTATTATTATTATTTTTATTTTATTTTTATTTTTTATTTTTAAATTTTCATTATTGTATTATTATTGTTATTTTTATGTTTCTTTTTTATAACCTTTTTGTTGTTTATATTTTTGTTTTTGTGTTTCCAAGGGCATGGTTTTCCCTTTTTCCCCGAAAAGGAAAATGACGAGGACGGGGACACAGGGGCAATTTTTCACTGTAAAACCCCACCGGGCCACAGGGAAAATATTTTAATGCTGGTTTTCTTTTTTTCCCTTTTTTTTTCACTTTTGGCCCCTTTTTGCTGTTTTCCATTTACCCTTTGGTACGTTTTCACGCTGAAAAAAAAAAAGCAAAAGTAGAAGTGGGAAAAGTTTTAGTTTGAAAAAATGATAGTTTTTTTGTTTTTGTATTTTGAAGATTTTTTGTTTAATGTATTTTTTATGTCGAAAAACCCTGCAGTCAGGGCGGGAACGTAAATTGAAACCCTAGATAAAAAACTAAAGTCGGGCCCGGACAAACCCCTTTTTTTCGATTTACAGACGTTGGGGGTGGCTTTAAGACCACATTTCTACCATAGATAAAAACTAAAAATCGCCCCGGGGCAACGTTTCTTTTCGATGTACAGATTCTGGGGGGCGTTAAAATTACATTTTTAAATCCATGATTTTAGGAAAATTTTGAAGGGGCTTCTGGAGAGTGGGGGGTTCCCTTTTTTTTTTCTTCATTTTGTGTCATAAATGGCAAAAATGGAAAAAAAATTACCAAAAAAAACAACCGAGTGGGGACGTTGGTAAAAGGCAAATAGATCGCCCGCTAGGGTTTTAAATTTCCCCCCGGAAGCTATTTTCTGTCGTCGCCAAAAAGAAAAAAAAACCCCGTAGTGGAAAATTTTAAACCGTTTTTTACTTGCAGTACAAAGCATTTTAAAAAAACGCTGAAAAAAGAGTAGATTAAGCTGGGTAAAAAAACTACTGTGTACGCTTCAGGGCACCCTTTTTGTTAGCCGGGAAAAAAATTTCGAAAAGTTTAAGAAAATTTCCAAATTAGTTAGTCGACAAGGATACTAAACAAAGTCACAACTATAAAAATTTGCTTTTATTTTAAAAAAAAACGTCTGATGACACCCAGATTTCAATGGGAATGACGTTCTGGGCCTCAAGGGGGCCCCTAATAATGTGTGAAGGGCGTCAAGAGGGGCACTCGCATGTATATTTTTTTAAGCTTTATTTTAAAAATTTGACTTTAAAAATATTTTCAAAACCCCTTTTGACTATTTTCCCATACATTCCCCCTTTTTAAATTTTTTACGTATTCAAAAAATGCTTTGAATAATTTGGGAAAAAAAAAAAAATAAAAAAAAAAAAATTTTAATTTTAAATTATGATTTTATTTAGATTATAGAAAAGTTATGAAAAAAAATATGATTTATTTAGATTTTAGATGAGTTATGATTCAATTTTTGCCCTTTTTGAATGTATTTTTTGTTAGCAATAATTTGTTTAAAGTAAGGTAGTTAAATGTGTGAAAAACATTGGGAAAACCCCCCAAGGATCTTTAACCCCATTTGCCGAAACCCGAATTTTTCCATTTCCCTTAAAAAACCTGACCCCCGTACCTGAGTTTTACCTTACCCGGGGGACATGGGGCTTCCCCGACCCGACCTAAACCTCTCCCCCCTTTCGTTGATTAATCCTCAGGGTGGTCATGACTTTTTAATTTCCCCAAAATTAAACCCCTTTAAGGCCCCCCAAAGCCCCGTCTTGCCTTTTATATAAAAAAGAGTGTTCTGTTTTTGGAGCCATAAAAAAAAAATTTTAAAAAAATAAAATAAATAAACCCCAAAATTTGTTTTTCGACAAGGATTTCTAAAAAAAGGTTCCCTAGTATAAAATATTGCTTATATTCACTAAAAAAAGTCTAATGGAACTCAAATTTAAAAAAAGGGAAAAAAACGTTTTGGGCCTCCAGGGGTTAATCCTCATAGTTTCCTTTAACATATATCAACGTCTTTATGTTTCTTTTCTTAAAACCATAAAAAAAATCCAACATATTTTTTGATTTTTTCCTAGAAAGATCTTTAAAATTTTTTAAAATCACGAAACCCCCCTTTGATAATATAACTCGTCCTCACACTCCCTTTCCCTAAATATTTAAACTTTTTCTGTATTGCTATCGTATGTAAACCTTCGAGTTTGGCCCCCGAAAGTCTGCCTCAACCCCTTCACGCCCAGACTTTCCTTTTTCTCCAAAAAAAAAGTCTGTTGGGCCATAAAATTTTGAAAAACAATTTAAAATAGGGACCCAAAAAATTTAGTCGAAAAAAGAATACTAAAAGGTTCCCTGTCTATAAAATATTGCTTATAGTCACAAAAATTGTCTTTTGGGTACCCCAAAATTTCAAGGGGAAAATTTCCCTTTGGGTCTCAAGGGGTTAACATCCGAAAGGCTTTAAAAAAAGAATGCTCGGGTGAGAATTTTCAGGAATTCAGCCTTGGGGTTTTATTAAGGATTCCGTGGTGTTTGAATTCCTTAAAAAAATGGAAAAGAAAGAAATAAAAGATAATGATAAAGTGATGGTGTGATGATTTAAAAATGATGAAAAAAAATATAATAAAAATAACATAATAAGGGTAAAATAAAAATAATGAGAACACACACACACACACACACACACACACAACAAAACACACACACACACACACACCCACACACCAAAACAAACCACAAAACACACACACACACACACACAAACACACACACACACACACACACACAACCACCCAAAAACACACACACACCACCACACACACACACACCACAAAACCACACACACACACACACACACACAAACACACACACCAACACCACAAAACACACCCCACACACACCCCAAAACCCCCACCACACACACACACACACAACACACACACACACCCCACACACACACACAAACACACCCCACACACACACACACACAAAAACACACACACACACACACACACACACCCACACACACACACACACACACACACACACACACACACACACACACACACACACACACACACACACACACACACACACACACACACACACCACAACACACACACACACACACACACCACACACACACACACACACACACACACCACACACACAACACACACACACACACACACACACACACACACACACACACACACACACACACACACACACACACACACACACACACACACACACACACACACACACACACACACACACACACACACACACACACACACACACACACACACACACACACACACAGCTACTGACCCCCTTGGCCTTAATCAAGCTGTGATAATGATGATGATTATGACAATGATAGTACTAATGATAAGACGATAGTATGTAATATAATGACATAATTAATGTTTTTGATAATGATAATATTGATCATTGTAATAGCAGTAATGATAAGAATAATGATGATATAATCATAGTTCTACTACTACTATTTATAATAATATTGATAAAAGTAATAATGATAATAATAATAATGGTTATGATGATAATGATAATGACAATAGCAATGATAATGATTATGATAGTTATTTCAATTATGATAGTAGTAATATTTTTTTTTATTATTAAAATTATTCAAAGACCGGTTATGTATAATTCAAATATATTAGAATACATGAAAACAGAAGGATGATCGTGCCCCCCCCATCAGGGCCGCTCAGGCGGGTCGATGGCGCCTTCGAAAAAGCGTATTTCAGGCCGCTAACCGAGCCGATATTCACAGCCGCGAGACCCAATACTGCGCGGCGGCCGTGTGACCCGTGTGACCCACAGACCCGGTGATGGGCGGCAGTAGGCTGGGGGATCCCAAACAGGCGGCCATCAGCGCGATCCAAAAGATCCCCTGATCCCTAACGCTTATTGGGGTGAAGGCCGCCGATCCAGGGACCCGAGGGACGAAAAAGACGAGGGTTCGAACCCCTGATTGTGTATCGTCTG
>JACEEZ010013931.1:17500-42500 GCA_016584305.1 Chionoecetes opilio
CCGCATTAAAAAGATTTATTTTATTTTATTGCTCTAGTTAGGTAAAGGTTAGGTTAGGTTAGGCGAGGTTAGGTTAGGTATAGGTTCGGTTAGGTTCAATTAGTTTTTTTGTCATTTTCTTTCCAATCACTAAAAAAAAAGGATTTGCGACAGAAACGGTTAGCAGATTATTTCAAAACACATCAAAACTTACCAGAAAAAAAATAGTTTCGTCCACCAAAGGAAGTTCGGTGTTCATCTGGAAATTTACCTTTTCCTCTGCTACTCATCAATTTACACTAATCAATTTTATTTATGAGCTAAACTTTGGATAACCTCTCCTGATTTATGTGTGTTATGGCAATTTAAAAAATGTCGGTGTTAGTTTTCCCACTCAGAGATGCTCAGCTTTTCTTCCTTAAAAATTGCGTCAGGCCTTGTAAATATAACTAATAACAAGGGTTTTAAGATCATTTACGTGGTAAGTAATGATGTTGTGTTTGTCATGCAAGGAATACTTTTATAACGCTTGTTTCCTCATGTCTAAACAGTTTCCCGGTAGTAACATTATTCCCCTCCAAAACTGCATCAGGCTTTATAAATATGACTCATAACAATACAAGGGTTTGAAGGTTGTTTGCGTGGTGAAGTAATGTTGTTCCCTGTCATGCAAGCAACACTTTTATGACGCTTGTTTTCTCATGTCTCAACAGTTTTGTGGTCGTAACTTGGCGGTTCTCGGCGTGTTGATCCCTAACTTTTCCCTGCAGAGTTTTCCCAAGTTTTTGCACACAATGTTTGCTAATGAGACGGACTTGCAGATGAGTGGCTGTTTCTCTTTGCGTTATCTATCTATCTATCTTTTTTTTTTTTTACATCACGAAGACTGGATGGACTGGGCAAGGGCACACAAAAAGAGGTAACAAAAAACCCGCTTAGTTGCCAGTCCCTGTAAAGGAGACAGTAAGAGAATAAAGGAAAGGGGGTGGACCAGTTTAGTTCGGGGAGTGTCTTGTCACTCCTGCTTGAAAAAAATTAAGTCGTAGGAAGGTGAAAAAATAGAAACAGGAAGAGAGTTCCAGAGTTTACCAGTGAAAGGGATGAAAGAGTAAAGTTACTGATTAACTCTTGCATTAGGAAGATGGACAGAATAGGGATGAAAATTAGTAGAAAGTCTTGTGCAGCGAGGCCGCGGGAGGGGGGGAGGCATGCAGTTAGCAAGTTCAGAAGAGCAGTGAGCATGAAAATAACGGTAGAAGAGAGCAAGAGAAGCAACATTGCGGCGGTGATTTAAAGATTGAAGACAGTCAGTCAGAGGAGGGGAGTTGATGAGACGAAAAGCTTTTGACTCGACCCTGTTTAGGAGAGCTGTATGAGTGGATCCTCCCCAAACATGTGAGACATACTCCATACATGGGCGGATAAGGCCCCTGTACAGAGCAAGCAACTGGGAGGGAGAAAAAAAAGGACGCAGACGCCACAGGACACCTAACTTCTTAGAAGCTGTTTTAGCAAGAGATGAGATGTGAGATTTCCAGTTCAGATTTTTAAAAAAGGATAGTCCAAGAATGTTAATTGTAGAAGGAGATAGATGAGTGTCATTGAAGAAGAGGGGATAGTTATCAGGTAGGTTTTGTCGAGTAGATAGGTGAAGAAAATGGGTTTTTGATGCATTGAACAAAACAAGGTTTGCTTTGCTCTATCGTTATCTTATCTGTCTTTCTATCGTGGGACTGTTTGTTATCCGTGACTAAAGAAACCAGGGAAGAGGATATGCAATGGCGCGTCTTCAGCCAACTCATGAAACACCCACCTATAACTATTATAACTATAACTATATCTATAACTATAAATTATTACTATAACTATATATATCTATTACTATTATATATGTCTCATCAGGGATCTCTTATTTTTTATCTCTTCTATCTCTATCTCTCTATCTCTAATTTTTTCTATCATCTATTTCACACTTCATTTACTGTCCATAGAGTAAAGCTTTGCCTTAGCTTCATAGAGTTCACCTGTGAGCCTTCTTATTCCTGTATCATTATGTGTGTGTGTGTGTGTGTGTGTGTGTGTGTGTGTGTGTGAGTGTGAGTGTGAGTGTGAGTGTGTGCGAGTGCGAGTGCGAGTGCGAGTGCGGTGCGAGTGCGTGTGCGAGTGCGTGTGCGTGTGCGAGTGCGTGTGCGAGTGTGTGTGTGTGTGTGTGTATGTGTGTGTGTGTGTGTGTTGTACTCTGACTACTCACTCCTCCCAACTTCTGATGGGCGTCGCGTATTATTGACATACAAACCGCCGTGATATTTATTCATCCTTTATTTTTCTTTCTTGAAATATTGTTGCAGTGAAGGGGAGACTCCATCATTCTTGCTGTACATGACGTTCACGATCCCGGGGAGGAGGAATACAAAGGAATACAAAGGAAACACAAACAGCAACAGACCGATGGGTCCTTACAAGACTGTTTGCTTTAACTACACTACACTAACTAGATAATAAGAGAGAAAGGATAGGAAGTAGAAGGCTCCTCCCCACCCACCCATCCCTCCAGCCGAAGCTGGCCGGAAAAGAAGTGATACCATGCAATATAGAAAAACTGCATGGAATTTGTGAGGAAAGTTGAAAGCTGTAATCTATGGCTAACTACTACTAGTTTGTGGGGGTAGGTTTAGTGCTTGATAGATAGGTCATGTTATGTGTGTTTTGTAATGGTGTGAACACAGTGTGGAGGTTCAAGGGTGGTGCGGCAGCCTTGCCTGGCGCTTTCTTGGGAGGCAGCAGTCAATCAGGCCCCAGCTCCGTTCAATCCACTGCGGATTGTGTACTTTCCATGTAGGACGCCGTACACTTCAATGCCTCCTGCAGCAGTGACCCCTGGTACCTTAAATCCCGATGGTGGTCACTAACTGTCAGGACCCTAACTGAACCACAGCCCGTCACAGGTCGAGAGTAGTAGTGGTAACCGTTAACTCGGGGCTATCTGTGTGTGTTATGAGGTCTAATGTAGTGTTGGTGTAGGCTCAGTGTGGAAGTTCAGGGGTGGTGCGGCAGCCTTGCCTGGCTGGAGGAGGAGGAGGAGGAGGAGGAGGAGGAGGGGTGGGGTTGGTGGTGGTGGTGGTGGAGGTTAATACTAGAGAACAAAGGAGAGGGGAGGGCAAGGAGGTGTAATGGAGGGGGTTGGATAAGTATATAGAGGAGGTAAGGGTGGATAGGATAAAGGACGGAAGAGAGAGAGAGAGAGAGAGAGCGCGCAAAAAAGAGACACAGAAAGAGAATATTAGAACAGTCATTATTTTTTCAGAGGATTGAATAAAAGACAAAATGAAGCACAGTTAACAGCGACATAGTTAAATATTCCTTCTTTGTAGATTAGTGAACGCGCCATTATACGCCTTGACATCCAATCTCTTAACAATTATAATAGTAGTAATAATAAGACAGTGAAGGCATAGATGATGAACCAAAAAATGTTACTTGATGAAAAAATAGTAAAAAGGAATGAGAAAAAATATATCCAACATTCACAAATTAACTACATTTCATAACCAAGTGTATTATTAACATTTCACCACAACGCTACTACTACTGTCTTCCTCCTCCTACTGCTACTACTACTACTACTACTACTACTACTATTTTGTTTATACCACCACCACCACCACTACTCCTCCTCCTCCTCCTCCTCCTACTCCTACTCCTACTCCTACTCCTACTCCTACTCTCTCCTCTCCTACTCCTACTCCTACTGCTACTACTACTACTACTACTACTACTATTTTGTTTATACCACCACCACCACCACTACTCCTCCTCCTCCTCCTCCTCCTCCTCCTCCTCCTCCTCCTCTCCTCCTCCTCCTCCTCCTCAAAAAGATAAAAATAACATCTTGGTAAATGATAATAAGAGCATGGCAGTCGTACTCAATGCTTACTTTAATGCGGTATTTATTAAAGAAGACGAAGCTCCATTACCAGAACCAGTAAACATGTATGCGGGACTCGAAAGTGATAGATTGGAAATAGGAGAGATAACAGTAGACGAAGTATCAAAGTATTTGCAGAAACTTGACCCAGAAAAATCCGTGGGGGTGGACGAAATTTCGCCGCGATTACTTCGCGAATGTCACAGTCAACTTTCGCTTCCACTAAAGATTATCCTCAATAAATCGCTAATGGACAAAAATGTTCCTAGTATGTGGAAATTAGCTAATGTTACACCGATATTCAAGAAAGGGAGTAAGAGCCTCGCAAGTAATTATCGCCCAATTAGTCTAACGTCTGTGATTGTTAAACTATTTGAGAAAATATTGCGGGATAAAATAGTGTCTTTTCTCGATGAAAATAACTCAATATTAAACTCGCAGCATGGATTTCGAAATAAGAGATCCTGCTTAACAAACCTACTGGATTTTTTTAATGTCATTTATTCAAACTGGGACGCTAAAATTCCCTCGGATGTAATATACCTTGATTTTCAGAAAGCCTTCGATACAGTTCCCCATAAGCGACTTTTGCCCAAAGCTAAGGGCACATGGCTTGGGAGAGCAACTATGTTCATGGATTGGCGATTGGCTTTCAAATCGTAAACAACGGGTAGTAATAAATGGTGAAACATCTGATTGGTTAGATGTTACTAGTGGAGTGCCTCAGGGCTCGGTCTTGGGTCCCACTCTTTTTCTGATATATATCAACGATCTGGACTGCGGACTTGTATCTAAAATATCGAAATTTGCAGACGACACCAAATTAGGCGGTAAAGCATATACTAGAGAAACTGCGAACTCATACAAAGTGACCTCGACAAACTATCAGACTGGAGTGATTTAAAAGGCTATTAAAATTCAATTCCGATAAATGTAAAGTAATGCATATAGGCAACGATAACCTCAAATATAACTATCAAATGCAAAATAAATCGTTAACTGAAGTACAGCAAGAAAAGGATTTAGGTGTCATCATCAGTAATGATCTGAAAACCAGTCCGCATTGCCTAGCTGCCAGTAAAAAGGCGAATATGATGTTGGGCTTTATTAAACGCAATTTTGAACACAAAACTCCGAAAGTAATGACACAATTATACACGTCCTTGGTTAGGCCACACTTGGAATATGCCGTCCAATTCTGGTCGCCCTGTTTCGTAAAAGACCCCAAACAAAATTGGAATCAGTGCAAAGAAGAGCAACCAAACAAATTCCATCTCTGCGAATTCATCTTATGAAGAGAGACTGCGGAAACTTAATATGTTTTCCTTAAAGGATCGTAGAATCCGTGGGGACTTGATAGAAACCTTTAAGATCCTAAAAGGATTTGATGTCATTAATCAAGAGAAAACCTATTCGAGCTTTCAACTCAGTGACAACAAGAAATAATGGTTTAAAACTAAACGGTCAACGTTGCATCACTGATCTCCGTAAAAATTATTTCAATGTGAGAGTCGTTGATCGATGGAACAAGTTACCAGCAAATGTTGTCGAAGCCAGCACAATAACTACATTTAAAAACAGACTTGACGCGCACTGTAAGTAAATGGGTATTGATAGTGCCCTGCGAATTCATATTTAGTCCCCCGGATCGATTAGTTGTAGTGGTAGTGGTAGTTGTAGTTAGTATATTTCATACCCTATTTTTCTGCACTATGAAACTTCCGTGTTCCTATCTTCTTTTAAGGACATGGTATCCTTTTCCAACTGTTTTCTTACAAGTAGTTGATAGTTAGTAGTATGTAGTTCAGCAGATACCCTCGTCATGGACCAATAGGTCTCCTGGTGTCTGTTATTCCTATGTAATCCTATGTAATCCTCCTCCTCCTCCTCCTCCTCCTCCTCCTCCCCTCCTCTCCTCCTACTCCTCCTCCTCCTCCTCTCCTCCTCCTCCTCCTCCCCTCCTCCTCCTCCTCCTCCTCCTCCTCCTCCTCCTCCTCCTCCTCCTCCTCCTCCCCTCCTCCTCCTCCTCCTCCTCCTACTCCTCCTCTCTACTACCTACTACTACTAACCATACTACTCCTACTCCTACTAACTACTACTACTCCTACTACTACTACTACTACTACTACTACTACCTACTACTACTACTACCACTACCACTTTTTAACTGTTTCAATTCAGTAATATATTTCAAAATGACTTCAAATTCTATTCCTCCTTTTCCCTTTGGTGTTATCTCCTCTCCTCAACCGTAAGAACAGTCACTGAAAGAAGAACAAGTCTGTCGTAATATCTCGCGTGTAGTATTTATATATTCCTATGTTATGATTTTACAGTTTGCGTTTATGTTATTTACGGTCTGGCAGTATCAGGGTTGCACATCCATCATTGTGGAGTGAAGCCCGAGAGCTGATAGGCAGTGGTGGGTGTGGGTGTGTGGGTGGGTGTGTAGGAGACCCGGGGTTGGGGGAAGGGTGTTGGGGGGACAGGAGTTGGGGGAAGTGTGTGGGGAGGGTGTGGGTGGTGTAGGGGACCTGAGGTTGGGAGAAGGGTGTGGGTCGGGGTTGGGGGAAGTGTGTGGGACGGGGTTAGGGAAGGGTGTGGGTTGGTGTAGGGAACTCGGGGTTGGGGGGAGGGTGTGGGTGGGTATATAGGGGACCTGGGGTTGGGGGAAGGGGGTGGGTCAGGGTTGGGGAGGGGGGTGGAAGGGGAGGAAAGTTTTGTAAGAGGTGGGTAAGGGTGGTGGGTGGGGGGCAAGAAGATATGAGTAGAGGGATGCTGGGAAGAAGATGGATGGTGGGGAGATCATAGGGAAGGAAATTGCTTGGGCACACTTGAATACAGACAGACAGACAGGCAGACAGACAAACAGACACACACATCTCATTAACCTATTTGGACATTCACGAGTTTCTGTATACACTAATTCTCTCTCCTCTCTTTTCTTCCTCCTCTCTCTCTCCTCTCCCCTCTCTCTCTCCTCTTCTCTCTCTCTCTCTCTCTCCCCTCTCCTCCCCTCTCCTCTCTCTCTCCTCTCTCTCCTCTCCCCACCCCCCCACCCCAAAACCCCCACCCCCCCCCCCCCCCCCCCCCAAAACACACACACACACACACACACACACCACACACACACACCACACACACACACACCACACACACACACACACACACACACAAACAACACACACACACACACACACACACACACACACACACACACACACAGAAAGAAAAATAAATACGTACGTACAAAAATCTTTCCTCTGCCCCACCACACTGCGCTAATATTTATCCTACACTTCTATAAAAAAAGAAGAAGAAAAAACAGCTGCGGCCCATCCATCACCTAAAAAGCTTCCCTTCCTCCTCCTCCTCCTCCTCCTCCTCCTCCTCCTCCTCCTCCTCCTCCTCCTCCTCCTCCTCCTCCTCCTCCTCCTATCCCCTACACCTTCCTTCCTTCCCCTCCTCCCCCACCCCCAACACCTAGGAACTACCTGCACTTCCCTACCTATTTTCCCATGACACTCTCTCGCCCTGAGTCTCCAACACGTAAATCACACACTCATACATTTTAAACCTCTGCAGAAAAATAGTGTCAAAATCCAGCTCCTGTTTGCCCACATATACAGTACAGAGAGAGAGAGAGAGAGAGAGAGAGAGAGAGAGAGAGAGAGAGAGAGAGAGAGAGAGAGAGAGAGAGAGAGAGAGAGTACACAAACTAGTGAATGTCCAAATAGGTTAATTATATATATGTGGTGAGGAGTTTCTGTCTTTTTTTTTATAAGTGTACGATCAAGTTTAACGCAGTGTGGTGGGGCAAAGAGTATTTTTTTAGATTTTTTTTCTTTTCTCTCTCTCTCTCTCTCTCTCTCTCTCTCTCTCTCTCTCTCTCTCTCTCTCTCTCTCTCTCTCTCTCTCTCACTCTCACTCTCACTCTCACTCACTCTTTCTCTCACTCTCTTTCTCTCTCTCTCCTCTCTCTCTCTCTCTCTCTCTCTCGGCCAGGTGTGTAGCCCTCCAGGTGAGATAATTAAGGCCCATTACTGTACAATTTCAGGTGATATACACACGTTGAAGTAATGGCAAAGACAACAGGTGTACAGTACATCTAAATACATTTTTTCTAGGCGGGATGAAAACCTAAACCCCTTGAGACCCAGAACATAATTTCCATTGTAATTTGGGTGCCATTAGACGACTTTTAGTGACTATAAGCAATATTTTATAGATATGACCTGTTTAGTATCCTTGTCCACTAACTAATTTGGTATATTCAGTTACTTTTCGTAATTTTATGGCTTGACGACATACGATTTTTCATATAGCAAAGGAAAGATCTGGGCGTGAAGGCGTTAATAATCTTTGATATTTTATCTTATGTGTCAATGATATTTTATTTTATATTGTTTTGTATCCCTTTGTTTCCTGTTATAAGGTAAGAGTTTTGTTTTTTCTTAGTTTCTATATTTCTTAGTTTCTTAGTTTCTTTATTTCTTAGTTTCTTAGTTTCTTTATTTCTTAGTTTCTTAGTTTTTTCTTTATTTCTTAGTTTCTTAGTTTCTTTATTTCTTAGTTTCTTAGTTTTTTCTTTATTTCTTAGTTTCTTAGTTTTTTCTTTATTTCTTAGTTTCTTTATTTCTTAGTTTCTTAGTTTTCTTATTTCTTAGTTTCTTATTTCTTAGTTTCTTAGTTTCTTAGTTTCTTAGTTTCTTCTTAGTTTTCTTTATTTCTTAGTTTGTTTATTTCTTAGTTTCTTAGTTTCTTTATTTCTTAGTTTCTTAGTTTCTTTATTTCTTAGTTTCTTTATTTCTTAGTTTCTTTATTTCTTAGTTTGTTTATTTCTTAGTTTCTTAGTTTCTTTATTTCTTAGTTTCTTAGTTTCTTTATTTCTTAGTTTCTTAGTTTCCTTATTTCTTAGTTTCTTTATTTCTTAGTTTCTTAGTTTCTTTATTTCTTAGTTTCTTTATTTCTTAGTTTCTTTATTTCTTAGTTTCTTAGTTTCTTTATTTCTTAGTTTCTTAGTTTCTTTATTTCTTAGTTTCTTAGTTTCTTTATTTCTTAGTTTCTTTATTTCTTAGTTTCTTAGTTTCTTTATTTCTTAGTTTCTTAGTTTCTTTATTTCTTAGTTTCTTAGTTTCTTTATTTCTTAGTTTCTTTATTTCTTGGTTTGTTTATTTCTTAGTTTCTTTATTTCTTAGTTTCTTTCTTTCTTAGTTTCTTAGTTTCTTTCTTTCTTAGTTTCTTTATTTCTTAGTTTCTTAGTTTCTTTATTTCTTAGTTTCTTTATTTCTTAGTTTCTTAGTTTCTTTATTTCTTAGTTTCTTTATTTCTTGGTTTGTTTATTTCTTAGTTTCTTAGTTTCTTTATTTTTTAGTTTCTTGGTTTCTTAGTTTTTATTATTATAAGGTAAGAGTTTCGTTGTGTTCCTTGTTTTCCATGACCTTATTGGGATGTCTTATGATATTTTTGCTCTATTGTTTTTCGAAGTTTGTTTTTCTTTTTACTTTATTTACAATCCTTCACTTTCTCTGCATTTGCTAATTTATTCATTTTGTTAATTATATTTCTTAGTAGAATGAATATTGAGTGACAACCAGTATGATCGGTGGTGAGAGAGAGAGAGAGAGAGATACACAGACATACATACATACAGACAGACAGACAGAAAGATATACAGACAGACAGACAGACAGAAAGATACACAGACAGACACACAGACAGACAGACACATACACAGACAGACACACATACACAGCCAGAGACAGAAACATACATATACAGACAGACAGACACAGCAGACAGAGACAGACAGACGAACAAACAAACAGACAAACAGACAGACAGACAGACAGATAATAATATACCTTCACCCACACCTGTCAGAGTTGGTAACACTGACCGCTGGACAAGAGCCTTGGCAACACTGCACAGACGACTGCCTTAATCCGGGTTACAGAACGGATATTGGTGTGGCGACTTACCTCCCCCCCACCTCTCTCTCTCTCTCTCTCTCTCTCTCTCTCTCTCTCTCTCTCTCTCTCTCTCTCTCTCTCTCTCTCTCTCTCTCTCTCTCTCTCTCTCTCTCTCTCTCTCTCTCTCGCGTGTGAAATTAAATAATACAAGAATAATTTTTACGTCACCTGCTCCACCATATATTTTTTCGATTCATCACTCGCCCTTTTTATTCCTCCCTTACAACACTATATTCAGGATTTTTGATATTTGTTTTTGTGATGTAATGTTTATTTTAGTCATTTGTACAGCTGGGTGTGTGTGCGTCTCTCTCTCTCTCTCTCTCTCTCTCTCTCTCTCTCTCTCTCTCTCTCTCTCTCTCTCTCTCTCCTCTCTCCCTCTCTCTCTCTCTCTCTCTCTTCTCTCTCTCTCTCTCCTCTTCTCTCTCCTCTCTCCTCTCTCTCTCTCTCTCTCTCCTCCCCCCCTCTCCCTCACCACCACCACCACCATGACTGTAACCACTGCTACCATTACTGCTGTTACCGCTGTCAATGTTACAGTAATGGCAGGAACAAAAATAACAGTTACCACTACCACTACTACTACTACTACTACTACTACTACTACTACTACTACTACTACTACACTACTATTATTTCTACTCCAATTACTATTACTACTGCAACTACTACTATTTCTACTACTACTACTACTACTACTACTACTACTACTACTGCTACTGCTACTACTACACTACTACTACTACTACTACTACTACTACTACTACTACTACTAATGATAAACACCTACTCTCTCTCAACACACACAACACACACACACACACACACACACACACACACAGAGCTGTGTTTCCGAAGATAACTGGACGTTCAAACATTAGCTTTGTTCTCACTCCCTCCCTCACATGGCCTCGCCTTTTCAATTCCTGTTTCGTATTTTCGGATAAATGAAAGGAGTAAGAGAGGGAAAGAATTGAGGAGGAGAAGAGGAGGAAGGAGGATAAAGAGAAAAAACGAGGTAAAGAAGAAAAAATAGCACTGTAAATATACGAATCCAATACAACATTAGACCCAGATAGCGAGGGGAGGAAAGGGTGTATTTGTGTGCTGTTATATTTTCGCCGGAAAGAGAAGGGAGAAAGTGTGGAGGAAGAGTGGGGGAGGGAGTGGAGGTAAAAGAAACAGGTGTGGAGAGAGAGAGAGAGAGAGAGAGAGAGAGAGAGAGAGAGAGAGAGAGAGAGAGAGAGAGAGAGAGAGAGAGAGAGAGAGAGAGAGAGAGAGAGAGAGCAATATATCATCGTCAATAACAATGCTCGGTATACGATCCATCTTGATTCATAGCCGCTGCACACGACCTCTCCCCATTGGCTGGCTGGATGACTGGCTGATTGGCTGACTGGCTGACGAAAGGAATGGCTGGATGGCTGACGCAGGGATCAGTGGCGCCCGTGCTGGTTGGCTGGCTTCTTCACAAGCTAACCTAAACATGCATGGCGTATGTTTCTGGGTAATTTCAGCTCTGTCTTGCTGGAAGTGGCACTCAGCGATGGCAGAGTGGTTAGCGTTTCTAAGTGGCGAACGCGATGTTTTTAGTTCGATTCCCGAGGGGTGCTAAAACCTTTCTGCTATCGTCGAGTGGCCTAAGAACACCCACATGCTGCCCATTAACTCTGCCTTCGACGGCGAGTGTATCGGAGGACACAGGGGGCGGCATGAGCCTCGAATCACGGGCGTCACTATAAAATAAAATCATACTTGCGCCGCCACGGGCGAGGTCCAACCATTAAAGCCCTCAAAATGAACCTCCACGGCCTGCCATCCGAGCCTTGGAAGTGATACTGCCTACAGACGCTATAGATTTAAATGCACTTTTCTCGTAACTCTTCTAATTGTAAGATGAACAGAAAACTGAGAACAATATATAAGACGTTATTTAGATTCACAAGATGACTTACCTTGGCCCTGTGCGTAGAGTATAAAGTATAGTATATGTATATAGTAAAGTATAGTATATATAGTATAAAATATAGTATAGTAATAAATCTTTATACAATTGGTGAGAATCCACATTTTGCAGTAAAGTAAAAGGTCATCAACATCATCAGCTTGTATCATTCTTAAAACTATTAATTCAAGAAAACAAATGAAAAACCTGACCTTATTCTTTTGTTAACTTTATTTCCACACTTGTAAAACCAACTTTGCCAACATTCTAGTAGATATAAAAGTTCACACAGATAATCATAATAGAAAAATATGGTTACTAATTATATGCATGTATTATATTTTAGTGTAATGATAGAAAACTAAAGAAGACAGTGACGATAATTGTTCATTGCTTTGATGAAAACACGTCTGAAATATTGACGGTTCTCCTTTCAAAGTGTTGAAGGCACACGAGGTTATCTTGATCAGACAACGTGATCCACCTCAGTGTTCCTCCAAAGAGCCGCGGCCTTGCTGGCTCTCCTGGCCCTCATTGTGGCTCCCGCGGCCCTGCTGGCTGTTCCTCTGGCCGTGCTGTCTGTACTCGCGGCCGTGTTGTCTGTACTCACGGCCTTGTTTATACTCGCAGCCTTGTTGTATATAGTCACAGCCTTGTTGTCTATACTCGCGGCCTTGTTGTTGATAATACTCCCGGCCTTGCTGTTATCAATATTACGGCCTTGTTGTTGGTTAATTATATTGGCCTTGTTGATAATACTCACGGCCTTGTGTTGGTAGTATTATCTGCCTTGTTGCTGTAATATTCACGGCCTGTTCATTGTAGTACTCATAGTCTTGTTTTCCTCGTAGTACTCGCGGCGGGGTTTCCCGGTTATGTTCGCGGCTTTGGTTCAATTGTATTACTTCTGTTTCTTGTAGTCTTGTTCTTGTAGTCAATCGCGGCCGTAGTAATGGTGTGGTGCTGTCTTGTTGTTGGTACGCGAGCCTTGTGACGATTGCCGCGGCCTTGTTCTTGTTATTGCCGCGTCGCTTTTACAATCCCCGTGGTGGGTCGGTCACGTGCTGATCCTTTACGTGGGATCCGTGTCCTCTCCCGCGGGATTCGCCTTGCGTGAGGCTCTCAGTTCCGGTCCCAGACCGGCTGCCCTCAGACCCCCACCGAAGCCTCCTGTGGGGTCCCGGCGGCTCTTTTGTCGAGGCTGTGGTTTGCCCCGACAAGGCTGGTTTATCGTCTGTTCTATCTTTGTTGTTCCTGCGTCTCTGGCGTGTTTCTGTGGCGTTGTGCTCCCCGAAGTACTCGATCGCACATCGTCGGTTACACACCGGGTAGGCCCTCGTCCCCTCTTGTGCCGCAGGTCCCTTCCGAGGAGCACCTCAGGCTTCTGGGCTCCGTGCACGCGGGTTCTTGTTGTTGTCGTGAGTATCTTGTGTTCGTGGTTTGGAGACCTTGGGAAAGTTGTAGTGCGGCGATCTCCTGGAGCCTTGAGGAAGCCGCCATCGGCTGCTCGGTGGATTCCTCGCTCGCCTCGTCTTCAGCCGCACTTTCCAAGATCTCTTCGATTTCTTTTGCCTTTCCTCTTTTTCGTGTGTATCGCCCTCTTCTTTGATGCTTTTGATTGTTTTCTTCCTCTTAAAAATCTTCAGTAGGCGCCGCCGCCGCCACAGCACTTGGTTGTTCTTCCTCCTCTTCAGGATGCATTTGACTTGAAGCAGCCCTGGAGGCTATGCCAGGCAGCCTCCGGGTGCATTGCCTTCAGTCTTCTTTTGTTTTAGAGCTCTGATGACCCGCATTGGCGATGATTCTTTGCTTTCTGCTGCACCTGGTCCAAACACCTAGGGTGCCAAATTATTAAGATCTTTTATAAAAATCCACATGACCAAATATGGCAGCCCTCAACGCAACATCCAGGCTCCTCGTTCCAATCTTGTATACCTAATATTTTTAATTTTATTTATAAAGAGCTTGGAATTGAACGAACAACAAAGTTCAAGATCTCCATCCCCTACTTGATCTTGGAACTTTGTGGTCGTTTCACTCCAGGCTCTTTTGTAACTTTTAAAAACGATTGAGTATACATGATTGGAACGCGGAGCCTGGAGTTAACTATTCTATCTACACTACTGAGCCTGGAGTTTGGCGTGAGGGCTGCCATATTTGGTCATGTTTTGGAAAAAAGATCCTTAATATTGGCCACACTATGTGTTTGACAGCTGCAGCAAGAAAGCAAGAACATCGACCATGTGGTCATCCAGCTCAAGCAAAGAACAAACAACCGGAAAGACACGAAACGATCACCCAAGGCTGCCTGGCCTGCCTGAAGATTTCCGCGGAAGAAAAAATCAAAGCCTCAAAACACCGATCAATGCATGGAAATACGAAGACAAGCTCTCGAAGGAACAAAGGAACAGAAAAAACCTACTGTGGCAGCAGACACTGTATCCAGAAGGCGAGCGAGGAATCCACCTAGCAGCCGATGGCGGCTCCTCAGGCCTCCAGGAGTCGCCGCAACTACCAACTTCCCCCAAGATTCTCTCCAAACCACAACCAAGATACTCACGACGCACAACAAGAACCCGCGTGCACGGAGCCCCATAAGTGCCTGAGGTGCTCCCTCGAAGACTGGCACAAGAGGTACTAGGCCTATCCCGGGCCGACGAGTGCATCGCCTACTTCGGGGAGCACAACGCCAGGAAACGCCAGAGACGCAGAACACAAAGAGAAACAGACGATTAAACCAAGCCTTGTCTGGGCGTACCCCCAGCCTCGACAACAGAGCCGCGGGACCCCGCAGGAGGCTCGTGGTGTCGAGGGCAGGCTGAGACCGAACTGAAGAGCGACACAGTGATTCCTCAGAGGAGGACACGGATCCCACGTAAAGGATCAGCTCCACGTTAAAACGACATCCACGGGGATTGTAAAAGTCGACGCCGGGACAAGTCGTCGTAGCAAGGGTGCGGCGATAACTCAAGAAAGAAGGCCGCGGCAATCGTCAACAAGGCCTCGCTTACCAACAACCAAGACACAACGACCACTACCATTACTACGGCCACGCGATGACTACCAAGAACAAGATTCTGAGTACTACAATGAACAAAGCCGCGAACGACTGCCGACGCTCAGTCCGCGAAGTACTACAGGCAAGATACTGTGAGTACTAACAATGAACCAAGGCCCGTGAATATTATCAACAATGCCAATAATACTACAACAACAAGGCTGTGAATATTAGTCAACAACAGGCCGGGAATATAGACAGCAGGCCGCGTGTAGTAACGAGGAAAAAAGGCCAAGGAATACACCAAAACACATACAACAGCAAGCCGGAGTATTATCAACAAACAAGGCCGCGAGTATAGACAACGGCTGTGACTATCTATCAAACAAGGCTGCGAGTCAAACAAGGCCGCTGAGTAGCAGACACACGGCCGCGCGTCAGACAGCACGGCCAGAGGAACAGCCAGCAGGCCGCCGGAGCCACAATGAGGGCCAGGAGAGGCCAGCAAGGCCGCGGCTCTTTGCAGGAACGCTGAGGTGGATCACGTTGTCTGATCGATAACTCTCGGGCGTGCCTTCAACACTTGAAAGGAGAACCGTCAATTATTTCATACGTGTTCTCATCAAACTGCATTTTAAAAATTAACATTGATCGTCCTGTACTTTCTTATAGTTTTCTGATAATTACACTAAAATATAATACTGGCTAATAATTATTAACCTATTTTTCATATTATAATTATCTTATGTGAACTTATTCTACTTAGAATGTTGGCAAATTGGTTTTACAAGTGTGAAATAAAGTTACAAAAGAATAAGGTCAGGTTTTTCAGTGCTCTTTCTTGAATTAAATAGTGTTTAAGAATGACTACAAGCTGATGATCGTTTACCTGTACCTTTTACCTTTACTGCAAATGTGGATTCTCACCAAATTGTATAAGGATTTAATACGTATAGTCTATGTTTATTGACTCTATATACCTATACTTACTATATAGTATAACTATATCTTTATACTCGCGCACAGGCTAGGTTAATTCCATCTGTGAATCTAAATAACGTCTATATATTTTTTTTTCAGTTTTCTGTTCTCTGAAGGCCCGTGTCTCACACGGACACTTTTTCCGGCTGCTTGTGGTATTATTTCTACCATTTGAGGCCTGATAACCGTGGCATCTTTGGTATATTATTTCTACCCATTTGCACGCCCTGAATAGCCCGGCATCTTGTTGGTATTTTATCCGTACCTTTGCCCCTGAACCGGCATCCTTTTGGTAACAAAGCGCGGAGTCGTGCATGTTCGTATCTTTGCCCACCAGTACTGGACATCTTTGTTTACATTGGAGCAACCGACGCCAATCAAGTCAAGACTTCGTCACTGAACACTACATTTCAGGTGAAATACCAGAAATGACCATCTTGGGTGGTCAAGAGATGCTGTAGCATCTCTAATTATATACATGTTTTTATATGTTTTAGGTAAAAGAAGTGGCTGTATATAATGACTATACTGTAATAGGATATAGGAAAATAAGTCTATTACCGATAAAGGCGTATCTAAGTACCTATATAGTATATTACTATACTCGTTCTTTTTGTCTACAAAGCCAAGAACGACCCACTGACGTTTGTGTTTGGCATATAATGTGCCACAAATACACACATTGAGGCCAATTAGCAGTCAGGAACGAAGTCTCTTGCACGAGTCCATTGTGTTTCTTTTGGTTCGCGGTCCCGGAAGATAATATACTTTTAATCCTGATCTAGACACTTTGCAAGTACCAACGACAAAGGTTTATTTGACTCATACAAAGCGCCACGCGAACGTCAGGTACGAACTTGGTGTACTCGTGACCGCTTGACCGAATGCAGGGACGCTGCACACGCGAGCCCCCAGCTCTACCATACCGGGCCCCGGTAAAATAATAAGATGCCATAGTAAAGCAGAGTAGCGAAGATAGATCTTCGCTACTCTGGTAGGAAAATGCTCGTCCCGACACGCCGTGTGACAACACGCGCACTTGTTTGCCAACCACTACTTGTCATCTTTTGTAGCAAAATACAAAAGATGGCCGGAAAATAATCGCGTCGTGTTCACGGTCCTGCAGGATGTAGGCCGTGTCTTTATCCAAAGAATCTTTGGTACTCTGCTGTTGTTCTGTACTTACCGCCTGTAGGTCTCACGGCCTCTTGTAGCTTCCTTAATTTTCTTATGGTTTTCTTGATGTTATTTCTATTTTCGGTTCCAACTTTTGATACAGTGAGTAATTAACTTTATTATCAAAGCGTGACCAAGTAACTATAAAGATATTGGTATTCTTTACTTGCCCCTTATATTCCTCCTCCCGGCCTTCTGATTGGCCAGGGTTGCGGGGAAAGGGGTGAACGACTTGTACGGATGGGGGGAGTACCGCGTGTGTGTGTGTGTTGTGTGTGTGTGGTGTGTGTGTATGTTGTGTATGTGTTGTATGTGTTTGTATTTGTATGTGTATGTGTGTGTCGTGTGTGGTGTGTGTGTGTGTGTATGTGTGTTATTTGTGTGTAATGTGTTTGTGTGTGTGTGTGTATGTGTGTGTATGTGTTTGTGTTTCGCTGTGTGTTGTGTGTATGTGTGTGTAGAGTGTTGTGTGTGTGTGTATGTGTGTGTATGTGTGTAGTGTTTGTATGTGTGTGTATATTGTATGTGTGATGTGGGTGTGTGTGTGTGGTGTGTGTTGTGTGTGTATGTGTATGTGTGTATGTGGTGTGTATGTTGTTTGTGTGTGTGTGGTTTATGTGTGGTTTATATGGTGTATGTGTTTTGTGTGTGTGTGTGTGTGTGTGCTGTGTGTATTCGTGTGTATGTGTTTGTGTGTGTGTGTATATGTTGTGTAATGTGTTTGCTGTGTGTGTGTGGTGTTATTGGTTTGTGTGTGTGTGTGTGTGGTGTGTGTATGTGTTTTTGAGTTGTGTGTGTGTGTGTGTATGTTGTTTGTGTTGGCGGGGTGTGCGGGTGCGTGTGTGTGGTGTGTGGTGTGTTTATTCACCCCACAGTCTTGCCCCGGAGCCTGGACAACGCATCACACGTTACCCTTCTCAGACAAAGCTTAGAGCTCCTATTAACTAATGAAAAAATTGAATAAACCTGACTTATACCATCTGAGGATGACCTTGACCTTGCCTGAAAGTTTGGTTGAAAATGGGACAGAAATGGTGGCGTCCTTAGCTGTACGGACAGACCGACGGACAGTCGGTGAATTAATAGTACTATTTCTATCATTATCATTGTTGTTTATCATCTATTATATCATTATCATTATCATTATTGTTTATTTTGTCTCTCCATCTCTGCCCTTTCTTCTTCTCGTTATCGTCATCCTTGTCATTCATCCTTCCAGTCTTCCTCGCTCTCCTCCGCCTCCTTCCTCTCTTCCTCCCCCTCCTCTCCTCCTCCTCCTCCTCAACAATGATATCAGACGCGGTAAACCTAAAACAACGGAAATACACCGAATCTTATCTGTGATGGGCGAGGGTTTACTGATCTCCTTACGTGGTATCATACACCCCCCTCTCATCTCTCTCTCTCCTTCACATGCTCTCTCTCCTCCTTCTCTATCTCTCTCTCTCTCTCTATCTCTCTCTCTCTCCTCATCTCTCCGCTCTCTCGTTTCCTCTCTCTCTTCATCTTCATCTCTCTCTCTCTCTCTCTCTCTCCTCTCTCTCTTAACGTCTCTTCTCTCTCTCAGCTCTCTATCTCCTCTTCTCGTCTCTCTCTCTCGTCCTCTCCTCTCTCGTCTTCGTCTCTCTCTCTCTCCTCTCCTCTCTGTGTGTGTGCTGCCCTACACTACTTATCTAAACCTTGGGAAGTGAAAACGTAAGAATAAGTTAGGTTTTTTTGTTGTTGTTTTTGTTGGTATGTGGTGAACGTGGGTTTTTTTTCCCATGGTTTTTTTGTAACCTTTTGTGCTTAGTGGTGGGGTGTAGGTGGGTGATGGTGATGTGATGCGTGGTGGGTGGGTGTGGTGGTGGTAGGGTTGTGGTGGTGGGGGGTTATGGTGTAGTAATGGTAATTTGTGGTAATAGTGGTGGTGGTGGTGGTGTGGTGATGGTGGTGGTGTGGTGGTGTGGTGGTGGGGGTTAGGGTGTAGTGATGTGGGTGGTAATGGTGGGGTGGTGTTGTGGTGGTGGTGGTGGTGGTAGGTTGATGGTGGTGATGGTGGTGTGGTGGTGATGGTGTGGTAATGTGGTGATGGTGATGGGTAGTGTGTGGCTGGTGATGGTTGGTGGTGATTGTGTGGTTGTGATGATGGTGGTGGTGAGTGGTGCTTCTTTTGTGATGATGAGTGGTTGGTGGTGATGATGATGGTGGGTGATTGGTTGTGGTTGTCATGATGTGGTAGGTGGTGGTGATGTGGTAGTTTTGATGAGGTGGTCGGTGGTGGTGGTGGTTGTGTGTGGTGGTGGTGCTAATGGTGGTGGTGGGTGTGTGGTGATGGTGATGGTGGTGGTGGTGGTGAATGGTGGTGGTGGTGGTGTGGTGATGGTGGTGGAGTGGTGTGGTGGTGTGTGGTGATTGGGATGGTGATGGTGATGTGGTGGTGGTGGTGTGGTGATGCTGGTGTGGTGCTAATGGTGGTGTTGGTGGGGATGGTGATGGTGGTGTGTGCTGGTGGTGGTGTGCGGTGATGTGTTGGTGCTGCTATGGTGTGGTGGTGGTGGTGGTGGTGGTGTGGTGGTGGTGGTGGTGGTGGTGGTGGTGTGGTGGTGGTGGTGGTGGTGGTGTTGGGGTGGTGGTGGTAGTGGTAGTGGTGGTGCGATGGTGGGTGGTGGTGGTGGTGGTGGTGGGGGTGGTGATGGTGGTAATGGGTGGTGGTGGTGCTGGTGGTGGTGGTGGTGGTGTGTGGTGGTGGTGGTGTGGTGTGGTAGTGGTGGTGGCGATGTGGTGGGTGGTGGTGTGGGTGGTGGTGGTGGTGGTGCTTAATGGTGGTGTGGTGGTGGTGTTGGTGTGGTGGTGGTGATGATGTAATAGTCCTTTATTAGATAGATTAGGTTCAGGTTATCTTCCGCCATCAAACCTGTGACTTTCGTGACCTCAGTGACCTCCTCCGCCACACCTGTGCTGAGTTAATGGGTTCCTGCTGTAATTACTGGCCATACAGGGTACCGACCTTACAAGGCATGTGCCTGATATTTATGGTCCCCTATTTCTTCTCTCTCCTCATCCTTTATTAATTCATCATCAAACTTTTTAAAGTTAAATATCATATCCTTTTTTTTTCCATTTCATTTTTATCATTATCATCTCATTGTTTTTATTTATTAAGCTCCGCGATGTATCATTTTTTTATCATCTCACTTTTTTTTATTTCATTTTTTTTTGGAAAGCATCTTATATTCCCTCGCGTATGTAGTGTGGTGGGTTTAATTTATATTGTTTTGGAGTCATTATGTTTTCTATCCCAATGCATTACTCTTGTCCGTGTTTCACTTTCACTCTTTGACTTCTTGTGTTGTATTTATTTTTTGTGCTCGATTTTTGTAATTTTTTTTCACATGGTCCTTTTTTATTAAGTTGTCGTTTCTTGACTTTTCCTTACTTGTCATAGTTTTTAAAAGATTTTGGTGCTCTCAGGTTTTGTAATTTTCCGTGGACATTTTATGTATTATTCTATTACTAATTTAGTTTGCTGTTTGGTTATATATTCACATTGCACTTCTCTCTAGCCTACGTGCCTGTTCGAAACAATATTTGAATATTTTAGCCACTTTTTCAGAATGCTGCATACTTTTTTCATTACATTCTATTACTACTAACTATTGTGATTCCTCCTCCGTCTTTCTTCTCTCTCATCGCTCATCATCACATCTCATCTCTCTCTCTCTCGTCTCCTCTCATCGATCGATCCTCTCTCTCGTCTCTCTCCGTCTTTCACCGCCCTCTCGCCTCCCATACCCAGAACCACGGCCTTCTCTCTCTCTCGGTCTCTCTCTCTCTCTCTCCGTCTCTGATTCTGTTCGTCATCAGTCTCATCCTCTCTCTCTCCTCTCTCTCATCTCTCAGTTCGTCTCTCGATCCCTCGGGGAGGCTCGTTCTCCTCTCTCTCTGCCTGCTCTCTCTCTCATCCTCTTCCTCGTGCTCTCCTCTCGACGTATTCTCTCTCTCTCGTCTTTCTCATCACACTTCTCTCCTCTCTTTCTTCTCTCTTCTCTCCTCCCACCCCTTCTCTTGGTCCCTCCCACCCCTTTCTCTCTCTCGTCTCTCTCTCATCGCGAGTCTCCTTAAAAGCCCTCAAAATGAACTCCACGGCATGCCATCCGAGCTTGGGAGTGATACCTGCCTACAGACGCTATAGATTTAAATGGCACTTTTCTCGTAACTCTTCTTAATTGTTGTAAGATGCAACAGAAAACTGAGAACAATATATATGACGTTAGAAGAATTCACAAGATGACCTACTTAGCTTTTGTGCGACGAGTATAAAGGATAGTATAGGTATATAGTTAAAGTATGTATATATATATAAAATATAGTTAGTAGTAAATTTTTTATACAATTGGTGAGAATTCCACCATTTTGCAGTAAAGTAAAAGGTCATCAACATCATCAGCTTGTATATTCTTAAAAAACTATAATTCAAGAAAACAAATGAAAAACCTGACCTTATTCTGTGTAAACTTTATTTCACACTTATAAAACCAACTTTGCCAACATTCTAGTTTTGGTTGGTTTGAAATAAAAGTTTCACACAAGATAATCATAATAGAAAAAATAGGGTAATTAAATATATACATGTATAATATTTAGTGTATGATAGAAAAACTACAAAGAACGTCAGTGGGACTATAATGTCATTTGCTGTTGATGAAACACGTACTGAAATATGGACGGTTCTCTTCAAAGTGGTTGAAGGCACACGAGGTTATCTTGATAGACAACGTGATCCACCTCAGTGTTCTCCAAAGAGCCGCGGCCTTGCTGGCTCTCCTGGCCTCTCATTGGCTCCCGCGGCCTGCTGGTTGTTCCTTTGGCGTGTGTCGTACTGTGGCCGTGTTGTCTGTACTCGTGGCCGTGTTGTCTGTACTCGTTGCCGGAGTGTCGTTTTACCTCACGGCCTTGTTTATAATCGAAGCCTTGTTGTATATAGTCACGCCATTGTTGTTATACTCGCGGCCTTGTGTTGATAATAACTCCCGGCCTTGCTGTTGATTAAGATTCACGGCCTTGTTGTGGTAGATCATTGGCCTTGTTGATAATATTAACGGCCTGTTGTGTAGTATTATTTGGCCTTTGTGATATATTCACGGCCTTGTCATTGTAGTACTCATAGTCTTGTCTCCTTCGTAGTACTCGCGGACGGGAGTGCGGTAGTGTTCGCGCTTTGTTCATTGTAGTACTTGTTCTTGTAGGGTCTTGTTCTGGGTAGTCATCGCGGCCGTAGTATGGTAGTGGTCCCCGCTGTCTTGTGTTGGTACGCGAGGCCTGTGGGACGATTGCCGCGGCCTTGTCTTGGTTATTGCCGCGTCGCTTTTTCTACAATCCCCGTGGTGTCGTTCAACGTGCTGATCCTTTACGGGATCCGTCTCCTTCTCCGCGGGGAATCACGGCGTGCGCTCTTCAGTTCGGTTCAGCCGCCCTCGGACACCACGAGCTTCCCTGCGGGGTTCCCGCGGCTCTGTTGTCGAGCTGGGGTTGCCCAGACAAAGGCTGTTTATCGTCTGCTCTCTTTGTTTTTCTGCGTCCTCTGGCGTTTCCTGGCGTTATGCTCCCCTGAAGTACTCGATGCACTCGTCGGGCACCGGGTGCCTCGTCACCTCTTGTGCCCAAGTCTTCCGAGGGAGCACCTCAGGCTTCTTGGGGCTCCGTGCACGCGGGTTCTTGTTGTGCGTCGTGAGTATCTTGTGTAGTGGTTTGGAGACCTGGGGAAGTTGTAGTACGGCGATCTCCTGGAGGCCTTGAGGAGCCCGCCATCGGCTCTCGGTGGATTCCTCGCGCGCCTCGTCTTCAGAGCACTTTCAAGGATCTTTCGTTCTTTTCCATTTCCTTCTTTGGTGGGTATCGCCGCTCTTTGAGGCTTTGATTGTTTTTCCTCGTAAAAATCTTCAGTAGGCGCCGCCAGTCCGCCACAGCCCTTGGTTGCTTCTCTCTCCTCTTCAGGATGCATGCCTTGAAGCAGCCCTGTAGGCAGGCCAGCAGCTCGGGGGCATTGCCTTCAGTCTTACTTTGCTTTAGAGCTCTGATGAACCATTGGGCGATGATTCTTGCTTTCTGCTGAAGCTGTCAAAACCTAGGGTAGGCAATTATTAAGGATCTTTTATAAAACATCCAACATGACCAAATATGGCAGCTCACGCAACTCCCAGGATCCCGGTTCCAATCTTGTATAAGTAATATTTTAAGTTGTATTTATAAAGAGCTTGGAGTTGAAAACGAAACTAACAAAGTTCCAAGATCTCCATCCTCCTACTTGATCTTGGAACTTTGTGGGTCGTTTCAACTCCAAGCTCTTTATAAAGATTTTAAAAACGATTGAGTATACATGATTGGAACCGAGGAGCCTGGAGTTAACTATTATATCTACACTACTGAGCCTGGAGTTGGCGTGAGGGCTGCCATATTTGGTCATGTTGGAAAAAAAGATCCTTAATATTGCCACCCTAGGTGTTTGACAGCTGCAGCAGAAAGCAAGAAACATCGACCATGGGTCATCACAGCTCCAAAGCAAAGAACAACGAAAAGAACAACGAAGACGATGCACCCCGAGGCTGCCTGGCCTGCCTGAAGATTTGCAGGCGGAAGAAAAAATCAAAGCCTCAAAACACCGATCAACAGGAATACGATAAAGCGATGAAGAACAAAGGAACAGTAAAAACCTCTGTGCAGGAACTGTATCCAGAGGCGAGCGAGGAATCCACCGAGCAGCCGATGGCGGCGCCTCAAGGCCTCCAGGAGATCGCCGCACTACAACTTCCCCAAGATCTCCAAACCACAACACAAGATACTCACGACACACAACAAGAACCCGCGTGCACGGAGCCCCAGAAGCCTGAGGTGCTCCCTCGGAAGACCTGGGCACAAGAGGTGGACGAGGCCTACCCGGTGCCCGACGAGAGCATCGAGTACCTCGGGGAGCACCAACGCCAAGAAACGGACAGAGACGCCAGAAACAACAAGAGAAACAGACGATAAACCAGCCTTGCTGGGAACCAACCAGCCTCGACAACAGAGCCGCGGGCCCACAGGAGGCTCGTGGGTTGTCGAGGCAAGGCTGACCGAACTGAAGACGCGACGCAGTGATTCCCCCGAGAAGGGACCACGGATCCACGTAAAGGATCAGCCACAGTGAAACGACACCACGGGGATTGTAAAAAAGCGGACGCGGCAATCGGCAGCAAGGGTGCGCGATAAACCAAGAAACAAAGGCCACGGCAAATCGTCAACAAGGCCTCGCGTACCAACAACAAGAACAACGGACCACTACCATTACTACGGCCCAGATGAACTACAAGAACAAAGCTACAAGAACAAGTATACAATGAACAAAGCCGCGAACATACCGGGACACTCAGTCCGCGAGTAATACGAGGAACAAGACTGTGAAGTACACAATGAAACAAGGCAGGGCAGACTATCAACAAACCACCGCCGGGATATAGACAACAAGGCCGCGGTGTAATACGAGGAAACAGGCCAAGAATACTACCAACAAACAATATTATCAACATGCAAGGCCGGAGTATTATCACAAACAAGGCCCGCGGAGTATAGACAACAAGGCCGTGACTAATAACCAACAAAACTGCGAGTAGTAGTAAACAGGCCGTGAGTAACAGAAAAACACGGCCAGAGGAACAGCCAGCAGGGCGCGGGGAGGCCACAGAGGGCCAGGAGAGACAGCAAGGCGCGGCTGCTTTGGAGGAACACTTGAGGTGGATCACGTGTGAATCAAGGATAACCTCGTGTGCCTTCAACACTTTGAAAGGAGGACCGTCAATATTTCAGACGTGTTTTATCAAAGCAATGACCAATTATCTTCACTGTATTCTATAGTTTTCTATCATTTACACTAAAAATATTTATACATGCATATAATTAAATTACCATATTTTTCTTTTATGATTATCTGTGTGAAATGTTGATATCTACTAGGAATGTTGGCAAATGGTTTTACAAGTGTGGAAATAAAGAAACAAAAGAATAAGTCA
>JACEEZ010013931.1:47500-50344 GCA_016584305.1 Chionoecetes opilio
TCTCCCTCATCGCCTTCGCTTCCACATGTTCACTCGCACCACAAAAAGAATCTACAAATGGCCCGACTCGTCCCTTGCCACACATGCCACAATAGAAAGGATTTGTATCGCTGCAAATCTTAGCCAGGGGACGTGAGGTTTTTCCTGTCCTCGTCCTCTCCTCTCTCTCTTCTCTCTCTCTCTCTCTCTCCTCTCTCTCTCTCTCTCTCTCTCTCTCTCTCCCTCTCTCTCTCTCTCTCTCTCTCTCTCCTCTCTCTCTCTCTCTCTCTCTCTCTCCGTTCATACATTAAATTTCTTAACGTTGCTTCCTCCTCTTCCCCGCGTTGAGAATGGACCTTTCTCCCCTTTCACGAAGCCGCCGGACAGATGACATGGTCTGCTTTTTGGAAACTGAGAAGTGTGTTTCATGGATAGTGTTTTACTCGCTGTCTTCTGATTGTTTTGTTACACGTTCAGGAGGAGTTCAGCGTCGTTCCTTAAAACATAAGAGATTATTGGACAGGAGGTTACTTGGTGGGATTGATGTGTTGTTATTGTTATGGTTGAAGGGAATGTGTGGCTAACGGAGGGGGAGGATCCTTGTGGTTATGTAAATATTGTGTGGGTGAGACCAGATTGTCATGGATGTGTGACGAATATGTGTGTGTGGTGTGTTGTGTGAAGAGAGAGAGAGAGAGAGAGAGAAGAGAGAGAGAGAGAGGGGATTTGAGATTGATCTGGATTGCTTCCATAGGGTGGACGCCGAGTAAACGGTGGTGTGTGGTGTGTGTGGTGTGTGTGTGTGTTTGTGGACGGCCTGTGTCTGTGTGTTCTGTGCAGTGTGTGTGTGTGTCGGTGTGTGTGTGTGTGGTCTGTCTGTCTGTCGTCTGTCTGTCTGTCTGTCTGTCTGTCTGTCGTGTGTCGCTGTCTGTCTGTTGTAGTCTGTCTGTGTGTGGTGTGCTGTGTGTGTAGTGTGTGTGTGTGGTCTGTGGTGTGTCTTGTCTGTCTGTCTGTTGTCTTCTGTCTGTCTGTCTGTCTGTCTGTTCGTCTGTCTGTCTGTCTGTCTGTTGTCTGCTGTCGTCTGTCTGTCTGTTGTCTGTTCTGGCTGTCTGTCTGTCTGTCTGTCTGTCTGTTCTGTCTGTCTGTCTGTCGTCTGTCTGTCTGTCTGTCTGTCTGTCTGTCTGTCTGTCTGTCTGTTCTGTCTGTCTGTTCTGTCTGTCTGTTCTGTCTGTGGTTGTGTGTGTGTGTGGTGTGTGTGTGTTGTGTGTGTGTGGTGTGTGGTGTGTGTGTGTTGGTGTGTGTGTGTGTGTGTGTGTGTGTGGTGTGTGTGTGTGTGTTTTGTGTGTGTGTGTGTCTGTGTGTGTGTGTGTGGGTGGGTGTGTGTGTGTGGTGTGTGTGTGTGTGGAGGTGTGTGTGTGTGTGTCATTAATTCCAAGCCCCTAATACGCCGTGGGGGCGTGGCATCCAGCATTAACTCATCAATATAAAACACGATGGACAATTCATTTACCACTTGATGGTCTTTTTAAACCGTGACGCCACAAAAAATTAGGGATCCGGAAACTGTACCATTTTTATGATCCTATTTTATGTTTCTATCCCTTGTTGTCGGTTTTATTTTCTTCTGTCAAAATAATAGATTGGATAAAGGAAGAAAAAAAATGTGTACCGGGAAAAATGTAATATTGGTGAGATCTTTTTTCACCCCGAATGTTTTTTTTTTCATCATCAGTAGAGACGAATGTTTTTTAGTCCCCGGTCGGTTTATTTTTTTTTGGTTGTATTATCGTAGCATCAGCAGGGGAGGGAAGTTTTGTTCGGGTTAAATGGCCAATAAAAGTTCCAGAAATAACGCCGTTGGATGTCTTGCCTTTTAGATACAAGGCCCAGATAGGCCTTGACACCGGCCGCAAAAACACCGGCATTGCATGCCATGTCGGCCAACAGGTGGACAGGGAGAGAGAGAAGAGAGAGAGAGAGATGAGAGAGAGAGAGGAGAGAGAGAGAGAGAAGAGAGAGAGAGAGAGAGAGAGGACGCTCACTCTCCCCTTCGCGATAGACAGCAGCCAATCAGCGCGTCCATCGGCCACACTCAAACGCTTAATCGCCGCGGCATTACGGAATAAATATTAAAAACAAGAAATCTATTTCCAAGCGATCCCGGATACCACCCTACTTGTGTGTGTGTGGGTGTGGTGTGGTGTGTGCGCGTGTGTGCGTGTTGTGCGTGGCGTGCGTGCGTTGCGTGCGTGCGTGCGTGCTGGCGTAGCGTTGCGTGCGTCGCGTGCGTGAGCCGCGCGCGGCGCGTGTTTGTATTTTTTTTCTTATAAATGAAATTGGTTTGATTTTAGAATTTGTATGGATTTTTAGCATAGTTTTAAACCATTGTAGAGCAACGGGCGGTAGGGAGTTGTGGAGGGGGGGGGGGGAGGAGGGGAGGTTGCACTGGCGAGCCTCACCTGAGGTCTCATATGTGTAAATTTCCCACTGACCTATGATCACGCGCTAAAACTCGCGACCACCATACACACGCGAACCACCGTTTGTACCCCTTAGGAAGGAGATTTGAGCTCATAGAAAACCGATCCTTGGGTACATCTGGTACCTCGCCACACAACACACCATTCCTTTGCTCAAGGGGGACAGGAACCGCCTGTGTCTCAAGGAAACATCTTGAGCCATGAACTAGCGGACCCATGCAGTATTGTATTAGTTATTATTGTTTTATTTTTATTAATTTATTATTATTATTTATTATATTATATTATAATGCTTATTATTATGACTATTCAGGACTGCGCAGGAATTAAAATTACTCACCTTCAACCTGTGTAATAATGAGAATGAAATATGATAATGCTGATC
>JACEEZ010013932.1:0-101560 GCA_016584305.1 Chionoecetes opilio
ACCTCGAGATCCCCAATGACTTTGTTGTCGCTACATTGCTTCGGACCGTTGCAAACCCAAGATGCCGGGGGGAAAGGTTTTCTGGCATTTTTTGCTGTTTTTCGTTAGTTTTTGTTGGTGTGTGGAGGTTGTGAGGCGCGGGGTGCGTTCGGGGAGTGGATGACCGGGAAGAGCTGTTTGGGAGCGATACGGGTAATTAGCTATCTCCTCTTCTCTCTTCTGGGCTCTCTCGTCGTCTTCTTTTCCTCTCTCTTTTCTCTCCTCTCTCTCTCTTTTCTCTCTCTCTCTCTCTTCTCTCTCTTCTCTTCTCCTCTCTCCTCTCCTCTCTCTCCTCTCTCTCTCTTCCCTCTCTCCTTCTCCTTCTCTCTCCTCTCTCTCTCTCTCCTCTCTCCGTCCCCTCCTCCCTCTCTCCCCTCTCTCTCTCTCTCTCTCTCTCTCCTCTCCTCTCTCTCTCTCTCTCTCTCTCTCTCTCTCTCTCTCTCTCTCTCTCTCCTCTTCTCTCTCTTTTCCCTCTCTTCTCTCCCCTCTCTCTCTTTTTTTTTCTTTTTTTTAAATTTTTAAAATACATTGAATACAGAAGGGGGTTGATGTGCTAAAGTCCTGACTGGGACGCCAAGGACTATCTCTAGCAGTATTTTTATTTTATTAATATCAATATTATACAAATAATATGGAAAAAGTACAGCAATTCTCTGCTATAAATTAATACTGATAACAACTATACGCTAATACAAATATTAAGAAAGTATACTAATACATTGATACACATATATATAAAGAAGTTATACTAATATAAAACATAATCTTTTATACAAATGTTTAGTAATGATTTTTTATTGCATGTTTTATTGCGTTAGTTCCGCTTGCAGCCAGCCATTTACGCCCGATTTGAAGGCGTGCATGGAAGTGGTCGATGCAGGTCGGTTTGGCGCACCAAGGTGTTCCATAGTCGACCATAGCGGGTAGGAAGGAGCAGGGGTAATGTTCCGTCCTCGCGAAGGGCACAGCCCACTTGATGGTCGATGTTGTGGGCCGCACGGTAGAATGGGAGGGCCTGGCCCGTGGGTTGAGGCGCAGCTCTGCTAGTTGTGGGGAGCTGCATCCGGGTGAGCCTTTTTACATGACGCACATGCCTCCCACGTCACGCCGCTGCTGGAGAGGTTGAATGATCTGTGCAGCAGCCTCAGGGGTTTTTCAGCCGGGCCAGCCGCTGGGCTCTGGCTTAAAACCCGGTCAAGAGGCGGAGGTATGACGGGGGGCAGGAGGACCATGCGAGGGGGGCGAGTATTCCATCAGGGAGCGGACTTGTGACTTGTAGAGTGTGCCGACTCCTGAGCGTCCAGGAGGTCGCGACGCGTCGGATGCAGCTCAGTTTCCAGGCAGCATCCTTGGCGACCTTCTTGCGTGGCTGGTGTATGTGAGGCCAGAGTCAAACCCTCCACCCCTAAATGTTGACTGACTCCTGGAGGTGTATTTTTCTGCCTTCCAGGAGAATGGCGTGTTGGTCCCATTGACTGCATCTTGCCTGCGGGAGATGGGGACGGCTTGAGTCTTGTCTGGTGCAAAGGTGACTTGCCATCTCTTCCCCCAGGAGGCGATGCTCTGCAGTGTCTGGTTGATACGAATGACTTTTGTTTGTGGCGGTCACTCCTCTCACAGGTGAATGTGAGAGTACAGTCGTCTGCGTACGCTCTTGCCTCAGGAATCAGCTGCAGGATGTCGTTGAAGTAAACGTTCCAAAGTAATGGCCCGAGTACACTTCCTTGAGGGAAAACTGGTTTTGATACCCATTTTCAGAGGAGTGTGACCATTCACCACCACGCGCAGAGTTCTTCATGGAGGTAATCTTGCAGGAGGTGTAACAGGTCCCCGCAGATCCCCAGGCTTCTCAGCTTGGTAGTAAATGCCCTGATGCCACACCCTATCAAAGGCACCAGCGATGTCAAGGGCGACGACGAAGGTGTCTTCGCCCCCATCTAGGGAGTGGGTTTCCCGGCTGCTGATGCAGGAAAGAAGGTCTGCTGCAATCTCCCCTTTCGGAAGCCGAATTGTGCCGTGAATTTAGCAAGCGGTGAGCGTCAAAAAATGTAGTTTATTTTTGGAGGCAATGATGGACTCAAGAACTTTCCCCACAAAGGAAAGGAGGGAAATGGGGCGGTAGTTCTGAGGATCGCCTCTGCTCTTCTTTTTTGTGGATAGCACAGACTCCGCCACTTTCCACTCAGATGGCCACTGCTGAGATGAAAGGCACTCCCGGAAGATGGTAGCAAGAGCACAGCAAGTTGTGAGGCACATCTTTAAGAGGTGAGGGCTGATACTATCTGGTCCCAGCGCTTTCTTGGGATCACTTGTTGAAGTTGTTGCAACACCTCCTCCGTGGGGAATGGTGATGTTCCCTAGGGCGGCCTTGGTTAGAACCGGAACTGTAGGAGGGTTTACGTTCTGGGTCAGGAACTGTCATCTTGGAGGAGAATGGGCACCAACACCTGAGCTTTACCCCGGTTGACTTGTGACAACAGAGCCATCAGGTGCTGTTTAACGGTGGGATGCTGTCGTCACGAGAGAAGCCCTGTTGTTGTTTGATGCTGCTCCACCAATTTCCCTTTGTGCCCACTGACTGGCCCGTTAGCTTTCGCTTGAGGTGATCCCTCCAGTTGTTGATCGCCTCTTTCTGGACTCTTTTCATATTTTCACAGGCCATTTTGTGCTGGTGTTTATGTCTTCTTGGTGGGTGGGACTTATATCGTAACCAGGCCTTGCTCTTATTGTCTGCTGCTTTCCTGCATTTTAAAGCCAAACCAGGACTGGGTTTTCCCGGTTTAGACTTGTATGTCTGGCAGGGCACAAATCTTCTATGGTGGGACATCAGGATTTCTGTGAAGTTCTTCACTTGTGTGTCAACGTCACCTGTAAGCACGTCAGACCACACAATGTTGTTAAGTGTTGCCTTCATTGCATCCCAGTCCCCTTGTCCCATAGCCAGTTGGTGCGAGTCACTTTCCTCATCTCTGTCGATGGCCAGCTTGATCTTGGTGAGAACAGCCAGGTGGTTCGGGAACCCACTGTTGCTAGCGGACGGCAAGTCCTATACTGCAGGGCAAATCGGTGATTACAGGGTCAAGTGAAGACCCTGAATGTGGGTGGGGAAGTCGACGTGATTGGTGAGTCCAACACCGTCAACAGCTCGTCAACTGCCTCTGGACAAGGTACTGGTTGAGATCACCCCAATGATGAGATGCTTACAGGAGTGCTGGAGGAGCAGGGCATCTAAGTTGGTGGTCAGGTAGTGAAGGGGCTCACCACCTTGCCACTGTGGACCCGGGAACACACGCACAGCAGAATGGAGTCTTGAGTGTGTGTCCACAATTTGAAAACATCATCTCCATGTGAGCAGGAAGGGCGACGGGGAGAGCTTGTACAGGGAGGCTGTTGCGGAAGCACACAGCGACTCCCCAAGGTACCTTGGCTCTGTCACGTCGGAACCACTTGAGTAGCCACCTATCTTACCCAAAGTTGCCTGGCACTGAGGAGTTGAGTGAAGGTCTCAGTATGGCAATGATTCAGGACTGTGTGCAAAACATGGCTGTAACGTTAGGTCACGACGTTAGTCTGGAAACCTCCTAAACGTTAGCTGAGATGATGGGTAGATTACCAAGAGCTTGCCTGCGGTGCGGGGCGGCGGGTCCTCTCTCTCTCTCTCGTCTCTCCTCTTCTCTCGCTCCCTCTCTCTCTCTCTCTCTCTCTCTCTCTTCTCTCCTCTCTCTTCTCTCATCTCTCTCTCTCTCTCTCTCCTCTCTCTCTCTCTCTCTCTCTCTCTCTCTCCTCTCTCTCTCTCTCTCTCTCTCTCTCTCTCTCCTCTCTCTCTCTCTCTCTCTCTCTCTCTCTCCTCTCTCTCTCTCTCTCTCTCCCTCTCTCTCTCTCTCTCTCTCTCTCTCTCTCTCTCTCCTCTCTCTCTCTCTCTCTCTCTCTCTCTCTCTCTCTCTCTCTCTCTCTCCTCTCTCTCTCTCTCTCTCTCTCTCTCTCTCTTCTCTCTCTCCTCTCTCTCTCTCTCTCTCTCTCTCTCTCGCTGAATTGTCTTCGTTAATTTAATATTTTGTTCATAGACTCTTTAATTAACCATCATGTACTTTTATTAATTTTATTCGTTATATTTTCGACTTGAGCCGTATGGATAGATGATAATATACGTATGTTTGTTGATAAGGAAATGTATGAAGAGAGGATACCGTAATTGATGAGGTGAAGTTATAAAGTAAAGAACGCGGCATTGAGTCATGTTTCTGCTTGTTTTATGGTATCGATTGGCGTTGTGTGGCGTAACAAGCTCGTGAAAATGATATTTTATAGATCGTAACTGCGTAACTTATTTTGCTTGTACGTAAATATGTACTAATATTCATGTATGTGTGTGTGTGTGTGTGTGTGTGTGTGTGTGTGTGTGTGTGTGTGTGTGTGTGGCTGAGCAAGCAGGCAGGCGGCAAAATTACTTAACGCTAAATTAAAATTACCAAATCCACTCAGTCTTTGAGCGCGGTTCTGCAAGAAATGAAGAGTGCTTGGCGGAGCAGGGCGGTGACGCTGAGGAGACTGCGGTAAAGAGGAGGAGGAGGAGAGAAGAGGAAGAGTGGGTGTAAAGGAGGAATGAAGGGGTTGGGGGGGTTGCAAAGAAGAAGAGTGGCTGCCATGCCTCTCAAGTGACGCCTTAACTACTTTCATCACCACACGTTGCCACTTTGATATTTAGAGCACCAGCAGGTGGGGGGAGGATGGGGAGGGGGGTGTCGATACCTGAGTGAAGTGTGTGTGTGTGTGTGTGTAATCAAGGTTAAACTGATTTCCCAATATACGGTGAATTTCCCATATCAACTTTTTACACATAATCGATTTACACAATGCTAAGGACTTTTTTTTCCAACCTCTGTCTGTCCAGCACAACAGACAGCAAGCTAAGTCTAGCTTTATCACAGGAAATATATATGAATCCCATCAGTTTATATGAGATTCGACTCTTCAGTTCTTGTGCAGGGTGTGTGTTTATGTTCAAAAATCAATTCATTAATCATACAGCGTCATTCTGATCTGGTTATAATGTTTTATTTCCAGTGTAAAACCCATCATGTCCATTGTACAGTTATGACCCCTCACTCTCAATTGATACAAGCTTCTGTGATGATTTTGAGTATTAAAGAATGAACAAAAAGTTAACCATAATAACGTAGTCTGGAACAACTTGCATGGCGGGCGGAGTGTTGGTGGCGCGGGTGTGTTCCGCACTCGGCCATTAGATATCTTTTTCTTTGTTATACTTGTATCTTGTTACATACTTTTAGATTATTATCCCATGAACCACCTTGTTATTCCATAGTTAGGGAGGCACCGCAGGGTATTGCATCACATTGACTCAGGGATGTCGATAGGAAGGTAGCTACATAGATTGAAAATACCGTTGTTAGCTACCCATAACTTTGTTTCCACGAAACATTAACAAGTGTGACGCAGTGTTACTAGGTATTAGTTACTGACGTGTAATATACGTGTTTATAGGAGTCTAGAGTCTAGACAACTTTATTATTATTTTTTTTTTTTTTTTTTTTTATTTATTTATTTATTTATTTATTTATTTATTTATTTATTTTTTTTTTTTTTTTTTCATCACAGGGATCTGGCCAAGGGCACAACAAAAATGGGTAACACAAAGCCCGCTTAGTTGCCAGTCCCTATAAAGAAGACAGTAAGAGAATAAAATAAAAACAAAGGGGTAGGCCAATTTAGTTCGGGAGGTGTCTTGTTACTCTTCTTTTGAAAAGATTTAAGTCATAGGAAAGTGGAAAAATAGAAACAGGAAGAGAGTTCCAGAGTTTACCAGTGAAAGGGATGAAAGAGTAAAGATACTGATTAACTCTTGCATTAGGAAGATGGACAGAATAGGGATGGGAATGAGTAGAAAGTCTTGTGCAGCGAGGCCGCGGGAGTGGGGGAGGCATGCAGTTAGCAAGTTCAGAAGAGCAGTGAGCATGAAAATAACGGTAGAAGAGAGCAAGAGAAGCAACATTGCGGCGGTGATTTAAAGATTGAAGACAGTCAGTCAGAGGAGAGGAGTTGATGAGACGAAAAGCTTTTGACTCAACCCTGTTTAGGAGAGCTGTATGAGTGGATCCTCCCCAAACATGTGAGACATACTCCATACATGGGCGGATAAGGCCCCTGTAAGAAAGCAATTGGGAGGGAGAAAAAAAAGGACGCAGACGCCACAGCACACCTAACTTCTTAGAAGCTGTTTTAGCAAGAGATGAGATGTGAGATTTCCAGTTCAGATTTTTAGTAAAGGATAGTCCTAGAATGTTCATTGTAGAAGAAGGAGACAGTTGAGTGTCATTGAAGAAGAGGGGATAGTTATCTGGTAGGTTTTGTCGAGTAGATAGGTGAAGAAATTGGGTTTTTGAGGCATTGAACAAAACAAGGTTTGCTTTGCCCCAATCAGAAATTATAGAAAGATCAGAAGTTAGGCGCTCGGTGGCATCTCTCCGTGAATCACTTAGTTCCTGTTGAGTTGGACGTCTAATAACGACGTTGAAAAATGCAGGGTAGAATCATCAGCGTAGGAGTGGATAGGGCTTTGAGTTAGACTTAGAAGATCATTAATGAATAATAGAAAGAGAGTGGGTGATAGGACAGAACCCTGGGGAACACCACTATTGATAGATTTAGGAGAAGAACAATTTCCGTCTACAGTAGCTGCAATAGAACGGTTTGAAAGGAAACTTAAAATGAAGGTACAGAGAGAAGGATAGAAACCGAATGAGGGTAGTTTAAACATTAAGGATTTGTGCCAGACTCTATCAAAAGCTTTTGATATGTCAAGGGCAACAGCAAAAGTTTCACCGAAACCCCCTAAAGGAGGATGACCAAGATTCAGTTAGGAAAGCTAGAAGATCGCCAGTAGATCGCCCTTTACGGAAACCGTACTGACGATCAGATAGAAGATTGTGAGCAGATAGATGCTTAAGAATCTTCTTATTAAGTATAGATTCAAAAACTTTAGAAAGGCAGGAAGTCAAAGCTATAGGACGGTAGTTTGAAGGATTAGAACGGTCACCCTTCTTAGTAGGAACAGGTTGGATGTGAGCAAACTTCCAGCAAGAAGGAAAGGTGGAAGTAGATAGACATAGACGGAAAAGTTTGACCAGGCAAGGTGCAAGCACAGAAGCACAGTTTTTGAGAACAATAGGAGGGACTCTGTCAGGACCGTAAGCCTTCCGAGGATCTAGGCCAGAAAGGGCAAAGAAAACATCATTACGAAGGATCTTAATGACAGGCATAATAAAGTCAGAGGATGGAGGAGAAGGAGGAACAAGCCCTTCATCAGCCAGAGTGGAATTTTTAGCAAATGTTTGAGCGAAGAGTTCAGCTTTAGAAGTAAATGAGACAGCTGTGGAGCCATCTGGGTGAAGCATAGGAGGGAAAGATGCAGAAGAAAAATTGTTAGAGATGTTATTAGCTAGATGCCAGAAGTCACGAGAGGAATTTGATTCAGAAAGATTTTGACATTTTCTATGAATGAAAGAGTTTTTGGTAAGCTGAAGTAAAGATATGGCATGATTACGGGCAGAAATATAAAGGGCATGAGTTTCAGGAGATGGATGCTTACGGTACCGTTTGTGAGCCACCTCTCTATCTCGGACAGCATGAGAACAAGCAGAGTTAAACCAAGGTTGACGGGCTTTAGGATTAGAGAAAGTATGTGGAATGTACGCCTCCATGCCAGAGACTATGACCTCAGTTATGCGCTCTGCACAAAGAGATGGGTCTTTGACATGGAAGCAGTAATCATTCCATGGAAAATCAGAGTAGTACTGCCTTAGGTCTTCCCACTTAGCTGAGTTGAAGTGCCAGAAGCACCTCCGCTTAGGTGGGTCCCGAGACGGTACCGGAGCGATAGGACAGGTTACAGAAATAAGATTGTGATCGGAGGAACCCAACGGAGAGAATAGTTTCACAGAGTAAGCAGAAGGGTTAGTAGTTAGGAAAAGATCAAGAATGTTGGGCGTGTTTCCAAGGCGGTCAGGAATACGGGTAGGGTGCTGCACCAGCTGCTCTAGGTCTTGGAGGATAGAAAAGTTGTAGGCTTGTTCACCAGGTTGGTCAGTGAAAGAAGATGATAGCCAAAGCTGGTGGTGAACATTGAAGTCCCCAAGAATGGAAATTTCAGCTAAAGGAAAATGAGATGAGATGTGCTTCACTTTTGATGCTAAATAGTCGAAGAATTTTACATAGTCAGAGGAGTTAGGTGAGAGATATACAGCACAGATAAATTTAGTAAGAGAGTGACATTGAAGTCGAAGCCAGATGGTAGAAAATTCAGAAGATTCAAGGGCGTGGGCACGAGAGCAAGTGATGTCATTGCGCACATATACGCAACAGCCAGCTTTGGATTTAAAATTAGAATAGAGACAGTAAGAGGAGACAGAAAAAGGTCTGCTGTCAGTGCTCACAGACAACTGAGTTTCGGTGAGGAAAAGAAGATGAGGTTTAGAGGAGGAGAGATGGTGTTCGACAGAGAGAAAGTTAGATCTAAGGCCGCGAATGTTGCAGAAGTTTAAGGAGAGAAGGCTAGAAGAAGTATCAAGACACCTCGGGTCGACATCTTGAAGACTGTCCGACCTGGGGATATTTATTATGGACGGGGATGAAAGGTGGATGTAGGTAGTGTTAAGTAACAGGAACTACCACGTGTAGGTCTTACGGCCTTTTGTAGCTTCACTATTTTCTGATATTCTTACTGTTGACTAAACCTACCGGGGTTTTGTATGTGTGGTGGTGGTGGCTAGAGGGGCTTAACTTCGCCCCGCATCGCCTCACACCGCGGCAACATTGCGTTAAATCATCAGCAGTATCCGTAATATGTATTGAACAATAGACATGTTTTTGGTGATGTTTCAAGTCGTGTGACAAGTTTACTGAAGTATCATGAATCAGTGAATTATATTAGGATGTGAAAATCTATAATAATGGAGTTTCAAAAATAGGCTTTCTTCCTGCGTCACCGAGGGCGGGATGGAGGGAAGGCAGGTACAAAGACGCAGTTGTAGCTAACGGTGAGCTGACGGGTCGTGGCTGGGAAAGTTTAGTAAGCTCAGGGAATATTTATGCCTTTTAACATTATGTCGTTATTTAACAATAACGATGATAAAAATATACAATAATAATGATAATCTTAAAAAATCTTAATCTTACTATAGTTCACCGTCGGTCCGTCCGTCCGTGCAGTTAAGGCTCTGTCATTTCTGTCCAAATTTCAATCAAACTTTTCAGGAACGGTAGACAGTCAGAATTTTTTCCCCCTTTTCCGCCTTAATATTGCTTCTTCAAATTATCTCCATAACCTTTACGTATCTAATGGTGTTGCATTTGTGCAACATCGCTGGGTACTCTTTAATAATGCCCGCGGACGTATTAAACTAGATTCTAGACCAGTGTCTCTTAAACTTTTTACCCACCACGCCCCCTTAGTATAGTTGGTCCTTGCCTACATGCCCCCCCCACCCCCATTTCACTTTTTTATTAATAAAAATAACATAACATAATAATAACAACATAATGAAAATTATATATAATAAAATATCTAGATAATAATAACAATAATAATAATAATATAGTAATGTAAAAAAAATAATGCATAAAAATCTACATAGTTAGTGAGTCTGGCAACGCGTCACCGCAGAGTTTTTCCACCATACTTTCTTCTCTGTACCGACTTTCTTCACTCCACCCTCGTGAGCAGCTTCATGCCTGTTACAGCGAAGGCCGACCTTGAAGTTAAATACTTGGCAGTTCTTTTTTGTCTCTCTTGGCTCACGCCCCCTAGGTAATTACCCAGTCCCCTATGGGAGCGCGCCCCCCGGGTAAGAACCGCTGATCTAGACTTTCCTTTCAGTGTCGTGCATGTATGTATTGTTTCAGTAAGATGTTTTGGGTCGTTCTGTGGTAGAATTGTGTGTTGTTGTTAAGGAGGAACGTGTAGTGTAGAGAGAGAGAGAGAGAGAGAGGGGGGACTTTATGGAACTGCTGACGCAGCACTTGCAGCTAAGACCCCCATCGATAGAAGAGGTGTTCGTGTGGGTGTGTGTGTGGGTGTGTGGGTAGGTGGGTAGGTGGGTGGGTGGGTGGGTTGGGTGGGTGGAGGAGTTCCTTGGGTCACAAGTTGGGTGTGTTGGGATTTGTGAAGGAAATATGTTGCTATGAGTGTATAAAAGAAAAAAATAGGGTTATTACTATAGTCACACACACACACACACACACACACAAACACACACACACACACACACACACACACACACACACACACACACACCGCGCGATGGTCAGGTTGATAACGTGACGGCCTCCCATTCTGTGGGTAGGGCGGTTGGAGTCCTCGCGCTCCCGAGGATTTTTCACTGACAAATTCGGGCGGTTACTGTCCCCCTTGAGCAAAGGGGATGGGGGTTGTGTGGCGTGTGAGGTCCCAGCATTGCCCAAAGATCGGTAATAATGAGCTCCAAGCTCGCACTGAGAGGGTGAAAACTGGCGATCGCGAGCCAGCTCGCGTGGACAAGACCATGGGGTGAATAACACACACACAGGGAACTCCGTAGTGTAGCGGTTAGCACACTCGGCTCACAACCGAGAAGTCCCGGGTTCGATCCTCGGGTGGAGCGAAGACAGACGGGCGGTCTTCTTAAAACCCGAGCCCCTGTCCACCCAGCAGTGAATGGGTACCGGGTGTTTAGCCGGGGGTTTGTGACCCGCCTCCCGGGGTGATGGCTTCGGCCAACACTAAGCACTAAGGATGAATGATAAAAAAATGTTGATATGGAGACGGGGCCATACGAGCGTTGCTCAGGCCCTGTAAAATACAACTAGGTAAATACAACTAGTATAAATACACACACACACACTCACACACACACACACACCACACACACACACACACACACACACACACACACACACCACACACCACACACACACACACACACGAGCACAGACAGACAGACGTGAGAGGCACAACTAACTAACAATACCAATATATGAATCGCGTCGAAAAGAATTATCCTCTGTCCCACGGGGTAAAAGAGTGGTGTTAATGAAGTACGCATGTGGTCGTCTTGCATCCATTCCCCCGGGGTGGAGGAGGCAACCCCTCAGGTAATAAGAAGAGGGTGGAGGTGGGAGGCGTAACTTATACTGCTGTGGAGAGAGAGAGAGAGAGAGAGAGAGAGAGAGAGAGAGAGAGAGAGAGAGAGAGAGAGGAGAGAGAGAGAGAGAGAGAGAGAGAGAGAGAGAGAGAGAGAGAGAGAGACTTGGTTGCGTTATGTGGTTGCAAAAAAAAACTGTCAAGGGATTCTTTGATCCTAAGTATTATCTTTGTTGTTCTTTGGCTGAAATTTAGCTCATCAAGGAAAGATGAAAAGAACGAGAGAGATGAATGATTTTCTTTCTGATTCATTTTTTTTTTTTTTTTTGTTTATTAAGAAGGAAAGTGTCAAAGTGAGGTTTAAATGAGGCGCGTCTCTCATTACGCTTCTCACACTCCCTTTGATACTTTGTAGTGGCACAAGTGGGAATGTTAGTGCGAATGAATGAACAAGAGGCGCTATATAGAGTTTGCTTGTGTGTGTGTGTGTGTGTGTGTGTGTGTGTGTGTGTGTGTGTGTGTGTGTGTCTAAAGAGAGAAGATAACATGAGGAGAAAGAGGACGAAGGAGAGGGATATATAGGGAAGGTGGTGTGCGGTAGTAAGATCTCTCTCTTCTCTCTCTCCTCTCTCTCTCTCTCTCTCTCTTCTCTCTCTCTCTCTCTCTCTCTCCTCTCTCTCTCTCTCTTTTCCTGGTGGTAGATACGTCGCGAAGGCCCTAAATTAATTTCTTCAAAGATTCTAATTACTGCACAACTTAGAACAGTGATTCCCAACCGGGGTTCCGCGGAACCCTGGGGTTCCGCCGACCATCACCAGGGGTTCCGCGAAAAACCGTAAAATAATGATGTGCTATTACAAAATGACAGTGATCTTAATTCATAATTCATAATACCTACTCAACAACACGTCACAAACACTTTCCAGACACCAACATACTCGTACGTTTTCAGTCAGTACAATGTATATTGTAATGAGAGCAAATAATATGCATAGAATTAGGAAAAAATTAGTGTTATTGCCGGTGCGGGATACGCCATTCATTTCTACTCCGCAAGTTTGGCGACACAGGGGTTGGGTAGGAGGGTGACGCAACCCCGTACGAGTATCATACGTGTCACGATCCCCAACCCAGCCGTTCACACATCTTCCTTCAGTCAGTTTTTGAGCAGCGCAACCGAGTGAAACGTTGTGTTAATTAATCTCACCAGTTAATATTAGTTTGATACGGATTTTAAAGACTGAAGCATGTTAAATATTTGAAAAGAAAGCATGTCAGTGGAGAGGAGGACAGTGACGAAGAATCACAAATACCACAGCCAAGATACGAGTAAAGGAAAAGTGAGTGATGTTAAAAAAAAATCGCCTTTACAATGACAGTTATCTGGCCTGGCTTTACATGGACTGGAGAAGAAAACTGTCCACTTCCTTTGTGCATTGTATGTGGGAAAAAGCTCGCTAACACAGCTATGGTCCCAGCCAAGTTAACGCGACACTTAACTACTCACAGCCACTTATCAAATAAAACCGTGGATTATTTTCGAAGACTTGGATTCACAGCAGAAACAAAGAAAAGTGTTTGTAAAGAAGGTAACCATCATGATAAGCCCAAGAAGCAAGCTATTTAGTGGCTGAGCTAGTTGCTAAGAAAATGAAGTCACACTATTGCAGAAAGCCTAATAATGCCTGCTTGCAAAATAATTGTCAGAACAATGGTAGGTGAAGAAGCTGCAAGTGAATTAAGCAAGGTTCCTGCTTCTAATAATACAATTAGTAGGCGTGTGGAAGACCTGTCCAACAATATTTCTGGTATTTTGTCTGAAATACTGCAAATTAACAACTTTTTTCTCCAAGTAGATGAGACAAATGATATAACTGGTAAAGCTCAGCTGCAGGCATTTGTACGATTTGAAAATGAAGGTGAAATAAGGAAAAATTATTTTTGCTGTAAAGAACTGCCAGAAAACTACCAAAGGCCACGATATTTTCAATATCTTGTCTTCTTACCTGGAATCTTGTGGTTTGTCATGGAACCGATGCGTTGGAATCTGCACTGATGGTGCTCCCCTCAATGATTGGCTCAGTACAAGGCTTTGTATCACGCGTGAAAGAAAAAAACCTGAAGTCATAACAACTCACTGCTTTCTCCACCGAGAAGTTCTGGTTTCAAAAAAAACTATGGGGGTGAATTTAAAACAAGTCCTTGATATAACTGTGAACATGGTCAACTTTATAAAGCAGCGCCCTCTGAAGTCTCGCATATTTGCAAGGTTGTGTGTGAAAACATGCAAAAGATCACGTGACGCTTCTCCAGCACACAGAGGCTCGATGCTTTCGAGAGGTAAAGTTTTGACCAAGGGTATTCGAGCTGCGACAGGAACTGCTGCATTTCTTCAAAGAGAATAATAAATCCAGTTTATGTGAATGTCTTGAATCTACAAACTGGCAAATGAAACTAACATATTTAGCAGATATTTATCAGCATTTAAATAACTTGAACACCAGCATGCAGGGTGCGAAGGAAAGCATTCTGACTTCCACAGACAAACTTCTTGCATTTAAGAATAAACTCGCTGTTTGGAAAAAGCACCTTTCAAGAGGAAACATCGAAATGTTTCCACTCCTACTTCCCAAACTCAAACTCAGACTGAATATGAAAATGTCATTCCATTAATTACAAGTCATTTGGGATTTACTGTCAGAAAAACTTCATAATAGTACTTCCCCTCCTTGTCATCAGATACGTATGACTGGGTGTGAGAAACCCCTTCACTGAGTTCTCACCAAGTACAGAAAAACCTACTTAGTCTGCAAGAAGAGGAAGAAACTGAGTGAACTACAGTGCGATCGAACCTTGGAAAATTAAATTTAATGAAGTATCACTTGACAAGTTTTGGATTTCAGCCCAAAACAAAGAGTACCCTGTCCCTCTCAGTAAAAGCATTGGATGTTTTACTCCAGTTTTCAACTTCTTTCCTCTGTGAACAAGCTTTCTCATGCCGACCGTCATTAAAAGCAAATCAAGAAATCGTCTTCTGTCGGTCGAGGAAAGAACTGCGTGTGTGTCTCAAAATTCGGCCAAGAATTCACAGATACGCAAAGAGAAAAAAAGCCCAAGTGTTACACTGAAGGTAAGTCATAACATTATTGACTTATTAGTGTGAACTCTCATGACATGAAAAATAATTTTATATTATATATATATATATAATATTTAATATATATATAAAATTATATATATAATATATATATTATATATATATATATATCATATATATATAAAGTTATTATAGGGGTTCCTTGGAATATGAAAATAACAGGGTTCCTCAAAGGGTAAAGGTGGATCACTGACTTAGAAGCTTCATTACTTGCACGTATTCATCCTTTATACATAGGGGAAAAAATAGCTAGCTCGAGTTGCGGTGGAGATTAAACATTGAGAGAGAGAGAGAGAGGAGAGGGGAGAGAGAGAGAGAGAGAGAGAGAGTTATAAGGATCCCCCATAGTACGTAGCTATATTAAAAAATAAGTCATTTTCTTCGTGTTCTCAAGGTCATCAGAGGCCCACAACCGCGTCAGGAAGGTGCTCGAAGAGGGTCTCAAGAACACTCTCTTCACGCTTACATGCGAGATATCCTCCAATGGAACTCAGGTGAAGAGGATTACCTATATATATCCTTTTGTTTATGCAGTGATTGTATGGTGAGGGAGGACGGGCGGGGCGGGGCGGGGTGGGTGGGAAGCAGAGGGGGAAGGGGGACACAAGCAGCTGTAACAATGGACAGCTTCCTCTTAGCTGTAAAAATCTATAGTTTAAGTGTCAAGAAGCCCACTTAGTTGCCTCTCTTGGGACGTCAGCCGCGCCTGCCTCGCATTCTCTGTATATCTCCTTCCCGTCTCCTCCCTCTCCTTCCCCTCCCCCTCGTCCTCCACCTCTCACTTCGACTCCCTTCTCCCTCCCACCTCCTCCATCCACTCCTTTTCCACCCTCCTCGTTCTTCGTCTACTTAAGTATCCCTCCTCCTCCCTCCCTTCCACTCCTTCACACCCTCGCCTCGTCTCTCGTCTAACACTTCTTCGTTCGTTTTGCAATTATTCATTTGTAACGTACGCTTTTCTCTCACGATTACCTGTACGGTAGTAGGAAGGAAGAGGAAGAAAGAGAGAGGAGGAGGAAGAAGAGGGGGGCAATAACAAACTTCTCCCTTACACAAACAAAAGAAAAATGGAGAGAGAGAGAGAGAGAGAGAGAGAGAGAGAGAGAAGAGAAGAGAGAGAAGAGAGGAGAGAGAGAGAGAGAGAGAGAGAGAGAGAGAGAAAAAAAAAAAAAAAATCTAATACTGTACAAATATTCTTACAGCAAAAAATGTAGAAAAAAGTGGATAAATATAATCAATCTTGCCTATTACAATTTTACTCTGCGCCCCCCCCCCCCCTGCCCCTCCCCCCAAATAGAGGTAAATGTGCCCACAGCATATCAAACGTAGGTAAATAATTAAGAGTATTGCAAGTAACATTGTGATAATAACTTTGGAAAGGCGAGAGAGAGAGAAGAAGAGAGAAGAGAAGAGAGGTCAATTTGTTCTTCGGTGTAAACGCACTTTAGCAATCTATAATTAGCTCTTTGTACCCAACTACATGAACCTTGTTGCTCGTATCTGGATTGTAGTAGGATTCGAAGGGGATGGAAAAAGAGAGAGAGGGAGTTAAGGATCGAGACAAGAGCAGATATGGGAAGAAGTGGGAGAAAAGGAAGAATAGAAGAGAGTTCCTTTGTTTGCGTTCATTCTCTTTTTTCCCTGTTTGATTTATATATATTTTACGAATAAGTTCTCCTATTTGTCAATCAAGCTTATCTGATGTGAAGAGAAACCGTGAAGTGAGACGCGAGGAAAGAGGTGATAAAGACATTGAACACGTGAGGCAGAGGAATGGAGATCGTTTAAGAAAATAATGAAGAATATATCTATTTTCAACACAGTTCTAGTGTATATATTGAAAAGTTACTCGTTGTCTTCTCCTCTCACCTGGGTCTTCTCTGCCAGCCTTCTTTTCTCCCTCACTCCTTCCTTCCCTTCCTCCATATATTTTCTTGGACAATACAATGCATTCCTACTTTTCTTTCAGCTCTCCATCCCCCCACAATACCCACCCATCCTTTAGAAATAGTAACACCGGACACCCCTTACCCCCCCTACCACCACTCCCCCATTCCAGGTAATCAATTCTGAGGTTGAAATGGTAAGGACTTAGAGGTGACGACATACATACACACACTCACACATTCACCTTCACTTTTCCCTCTTTCATTTGTTCAGCCTCGCGTCCTTGACATTCCAATGGATCAATAACCTGCTTCATTATAACACAGGAGGTGGCCACCCAGGGGCCGTGGCTGCAATACACACACATTTCTTGTCAATTAATACAATATTTTTTTTTAAAGTGGTGCACTACATTCCCTGGCGACAGTGTATGACAATGCACACCACCTTCATTGCATGTTTCATTAATTCGCACGAGTTTCACACAGCACACACACACACACACACACACACACACACACACCACACACACAAAACAAAAGGGAAATCTAGTAAGAGATAGGGTAGACAAAAGAAATTTGTCATCATTTTTGGTTTGAAGGAAAATGTGCTCCCCAAAAGAAAAACTAAGAGAAGAGGAAAAAAAAGAAAGTGTCAAAAGAAATATTTAAAGTAGTAGACGAAAATCAGTGATAGAAGAAGAAATAAAAAGAGATACATAGTTAGGCAAATATGAAGAGGAAGGGCCCGCCCCTTAAAAGTTAAGTTTAGGTCACAAAATACAGCACTAGATATATTGTCTAAGGCATGGAAACTGCAAAGACAGAAGAATATAAGAAAATATGGATAAGAAAAGATATGAATGAGGAAGAAAGAGCTAGATTGAATGTACTGTTTAAAGAAGCAAAGAAAAAAAACGAATTGAGAACGGTTGAGGAAAACTGAAATTCTATTGGAGAGTTTTAGACCAAAAACTGAAGAAGTGGTATCTAAAAGAGAAAGAATAAGAGAAGACAGTTCAAAGGAAAATGAAAAAGGATGGCAGGTATCGTACACAAATATAAATGGGCTAGTGTCAACATTAACAGAAGTAAACGATTACCTGAGAGCCAAGAAACCAGACATATTGGGTTTAATAGAAAACGAAGCTGAGTGATTCTGAGGATGTGCCAGTTGGGGAGGGTCAATATAAAGTATGGAGGCGAAACAGAAATCAGAAAAAGGGAGGTGGTGTAATGGTGTTAACAAGAAAGGATATGGTAGTAGGAAATGTGGAGAAAGGAAAAAGGAATGGCCGAGGTGTTGAAGGTAGAGTTGGTGATGAAAAAAGGAAGAATAAGAGATTTAGTACTCGTAAAACGTTCCACCTAAGACAACTTCCTGGGAAGAGAAGAGTATGGAGACATGATAAGAGACACAAGCAAATGTTTAAAAAATACGATGGAAAATTGTGAGAACATAATTTTGATGCGAGATTTTAACTGCAAAGAAGTTTGCTGGGAAGAATGGTATACTGAAGGAGATAACTCATGGGGTGGTACATTGTTGGATTTGGTATGAATAACATCATGACTCAGTAGATTAAAGAGAACTCAAGATTCAGAGGTAGCGAAGAACCATCAAGACTAGACCTACTATTGACAAAAGAACTGGAAGTAATTAGTAAAGTAAATTATCAGTGCCCACTTGGAAAGAGCGACCATGTACTTATTGAATTTGAAATAAATGATAGCAAAAAAGAGGGGAGAAGAGAAGAACACAAGAAAGGAAGATACAATTATGGAAAATCAGACTTTTGACGGATTAAGAACATTTTCGGAGAAGACAGACTGGAGTAATTTCCATGCAGCAAGGACCAGAAAAAATGGGATGAGTTCATCCGAATTTACACCGAAGGAATAAATAATTATGGGTTCCAAAGATAGTTATCAGAGAAAAGAAAAAAAATGAATGGTTTTAACAGAAAATGTGAATTAGCAAGACTAGAAATAGAAAAAACATGGAATAGTTGGAGGAAAAAAGGAGGTATCAACCTTTGGGAGAAGTACAAAAACAACTATGAATGAATATGTAAGAATCCGAAGAGAAGAAGAAAGTAACTATGAGAGGAATATAATAGAAAAATGTAAGAACGAACCGAAACTTTTCTATAGATATAATTAATGGAAAAATTAAAACAAAGAAGGAATAGATAAGCTGAAGGTAGAAGGCATAGTGTATGAAGATGCATTACAACAGGCCCAGGTGATGAATAAGTGCTTACAGACTGTATTTACAAGAGAAAGGGAATTTAAAAACGAAAAATATAATACAGGGATGTCAACAAGAAAAGAAAAAAAACTCTTGAAATAAAATAATAGGGCGACCAACTCATCCGAGCGCAGCGAGGCTGACCGAGCGTAACGAGGGAATCTCCCAGCTAGGGGTTCGGCCCCCGAAGATTTTTTGTAAATTTCATGCTCTGAGAGAGCTTCTGAGAGGTCCTTGGTTATATCTATAATAATTTTATGTCTCAATTTTGTCTGTTTTTGTGTCCACAATTTGTGTATATGTTTTACATATATAGGTATATCAGGATCATGAACTTAAATTGTGAAATGTATATGAACTATTAACCATTTTGACATGATAAATGAAATATTAACACTATTTCCGTTGGAAAAGTAATAACAACAACAAAATATTTGTCCTTTATATTAGTCAACTTTATCAATTATTAATCTATTATATCGCTATCAAATACAGCTCAAATATGATTTGATGACCAACTTCGAATTATTGACTAATCCATATCAAATAAGGCTCACTATAACTATAATCATGATAATAACATGCACACACAATGAATAGTAAACTTTTATTCATATTGCCAATAACATGTACATAACAAATACATATCTCACAACATATCATATGTAATGACCCCCTATGTAACACCCCTACCCCCCCCCCCCCTAAATTTTTAACCCGAATCTACACGATTCACAGAAATGACCCAGCTGGCAATAAAATACTCGGAAATCCGCGAATCCGCGGAAAATTGACATCCCTGATATGCAAAAGAATATATAATGGAAGACATAAAAGTAGACGTAATAGAAGTAAAAAGGCTAATGGAAAGTCAAGATGTGGCAGTGATTTGGTCACCACATAAAAAGAAGGGAATAAGGAAGATTGAGAGAATACAAAGGGCAGCCAAAAAAATGGTCCAAGCCTGAGAGATTTACCATTGAGGAAAGATTTTCAAGACTAAAAACTCCCAACTCTTGAAAAAAGAAGAAAAAAGGGGGAATTTATAGCAGTTATGAGCATCAAGGGGTTGGGAAAAAAAATTTATAGAGAAGATCTGTTTGTGGGGACGAAAAAAGTGAAGAGGCATGAAAAAAATGAAAAGGACAAATGCAAAAAGGACAAAAAAAAATACAGCTTCCCGTATAGAAGCATAAAAAGCCTGGAACAACCTTTGATGCAAAGTGATTAATGCAAAAAAAGTTTTCAGGACTTCAAAGGAAAAACGGGATAAATAGTTTTGGAAAGGGACAGTACGAGCTAGCTCTTTCCTGTAGTTACAACTAGGGAAAATATACACATGCTATACCATACGTCCTATGCAAACCCCTTTTCATTATCATCAACCCCCCAAATCTTTACTTCCCATCTTTTGTTTTGCCCCCCCCCCCAATTCCTCTTTTGTCCCATCCACCCCGCACTCACACCCAAAACGGCTCGACGCAGCCCAAAGGTTTCTTCAGACTCAAGTTCGGGGAGAAAGGTACCCTCGAAAATAAAGAAATTTTGGGAAGACAAAAAGTAATTTACAAATCTTTATAATAAAGTTCCTAGAGTTTGTCAACTATATTTTCTTTTTCCCTTTTTGTTTAGGAAATGCAGTTAGTTTCTGATGAGAATACTAAACTGCCTTGATTTAATACTGAGGATTTTTCCTAACAAACATAAGTCAACCACACTTTTCTGGGGGGGGGGAGGGGAAAAAAAAGGAGTCTTTCGAATTTTACCACGCAAACAAAAATTCCCCTTTGCGTCTATTGGTGTTTTGGGTTTTTCCAATGGGCGGGACCCCCTAACCTCGTCGTCTGGTTCTTTCCATTATTGAAGCAAGTGTTGTGGCCCCCCGCAGGTGATAACTCTTCTGCGCCCCTTTTAACAAAAAGAGGTTATAGCAAACTAAAAATCAATGAGTCATAGTTTTTTTTAAGATCAAACCTATAACTTCTTTTTTTTTAAACCAGAGGAAACTTCGTTTAAGAACAATAATGTTAACAAAAAAATCAGTTGCACTGTATTAAAAAATAAAGACTAAAAGTATAATTATATTATAAAAACAGGTTTCCCCTACATTTAGCAAAAAAGTTAGGGTTTTAAAATTTTTGAAAAAAAAGCTTTAACAAATCTTAGCGGGAAACAGGTATTTCCCCAAAGCTTAGGGTGACGGCCAAGGGCCCTCGCATCACCGGGCACAGCTACCCTACATCCTGCTAGGACCAAACAGCAGGATTTTAAAAAAGGTTGTTTCGGTCCCTAACAAAGCACAGACAAAGGGATAAAGCCTCTTGGTCCCAACACAGAAAGCCCCACACGGGGATAAAGCCATTTTGGGTCCCTAACACAGCACAGACCACGGGGGAAAAGCCATCTTGGCCCCTAACAAGCACAGACAACAGGGATAACCATCTTGGCCCCTACACAGCACAACACACGGGAAAAAGCATCTGGTCCAAAACAAGCACAGAACGGGAAAAACTTTCTTATTCCCTAAACACAGCAAAACAGCAAGGAAAAAACTGTTGCATGCCTTTAAACCAGCAAGACACCGGGAAAAAATGTCTTATGCCCCTTTCACAGCCAATAGACCAAGAAAAAACTGCATGTTTTTAACACAGCACAGACGGGCAGGGATAAATTGTCTCTCACCGGCCCTTCCTCAGTGCCTCCGCCAAGCCTTCCATGCTGGGCCACAAAAACGATATGTGAAAAATAAACTTTCATTAAAACCCAGGTTAAAGATCTAGCCTTTTTTTTCTTTATGGAATGGTTGAGTGGGTTTGAACGTGGCTTTTTCATTACTCTGGTCCTGACGACTACCACTTAAACCAACGTTGGGTATTTCAAAAATAAAAAAAAACAGTAGTTTTCCTGATTTTCCCCAGATTGGGGTTTATTTGATAAATGTTTTAACTCCACCTGTCAGCCACTTTAGGGGGGTCCTTAAAAACAAAAGTTGGAATTTTTTTGTTCCTAACCGGGAATTTTTTTTACCATTCAAGGGGAAAATCACCCTGAAATTTTTTTTAGGAATTCGGCTGGGGAAGATGTTGCACACATCCCCGATTTTTCCCCTCGTGCTCGTTCGACTGGTCTGGTTTTTTTGGAACATCCCTTTTCCCCTCCTATTTTCCAATTTTTCCTTCCAAATTTCGATTCTATTGTCACAAATTAAATTTTTCTAAACTATTCTCCTTTCTTTTTCATTTGATATGGCGACTGGGGCAAAGATTTTCTTTTTTTTCCCCAAACGGAGGAATTGGCTCCAACTCCCTTCCAACAGAGAGGTTTCTCGGGTCGTTCTCCACCGTTACAGCTCAAAAAGATGCTCTCCGCGATGTCACGCGGGCCTGACCCCCATGGTGGCTCGTTTTGGGTTTGCGCGGCCCCAAATGATCCGAAAAGAAAAACTTGTCACCAAGATTGAGAAGCCCTCCATCGGGAGTACGAGCTCCTCAAGAAAGGTCGCTATCGGCGATCGGAGGCTCAAATCTCGAAAAAAAAAGGTTTTTGAGGTCTTCTCGAAAAACCTCTTCGACGTGGCACACGGGAATGCCTGCCCATGATAAACCAACCGGGGGACAAGATTCCCCCGCCCCGGGGCCCGGGACGTCGAGGAGGATGGGGGGGCGTCATTCCGTCCTTGCGCCAGAGAGAGGCAATCTCTTCGTTTGGGAAAAGGCCCGCTGCTTTTCCGCCCGCAAAAAAGAAGAGGCTGCGTTTCCCTCATCTGTGGCGCAGCTCGGTCCTCGCCGTCGTCCAGCTCAACACTTCAGCTGTTGTCTCAGATGAAGAATACGGGCTTTTGGGGAGCGAGTCCTGCGAAGGGCGAAACGGGCCCGAAAACACGTCTCTCCAGCACTGGCGGCCACGCTGGATCAAACCAAGCTGACCGATGTTCCGCAAATACTGCTGACTGAACCCACTTTTGCCTAGGCCGAACGTCGAAGAGCTAAAACTCAACCGTTTCCCCCTCCGACCCCAACGCTTAAAACATCGTGCGGCCATGGCCTCAAGTAAGAGGAGTTTGGGTCGGGAACTCCGCGGTGGCCCCCGGGGATGGAAAGCTCGTGATGGACCTCCCCACGAAAGAAATGTGGCCCCCCCCCCGTCCATTTCCGGGATTTGGGGCGCCCAACGCTCGCCGTCGCCAAGTTGGGCGTGGCCGGGGGGGCATTGGGGGTCCGGTGGGGCTCGGCCCTGGAGCATGGGGATCGCGGATCAGGGATCCCGGGTGTCCTTCGACACCACGGCATCCAACACCGGCCGCAGAAAAACGGGGGCCCGTTCCTCATCGAACGAAAAAGGGGAAAGCCTGCTGCATTTCGCCTGTCGTCCCAATCCTGGGCTGGGGGTACATGCGGTGTTTTGTTCCGTGTTTTGGGTGTTCCTCATCGCCCGAGATCTGTCTTTAAACCCTTTTAAACCTCATGGGAGGCTCGACCAGAGGACTTTGGCACGGGGGAACATGGTGGAGGAATGGGGACTGTTCTAGAGGGGGGTCAGGATGAGGCTTTCGATTGACTCTTTAATCCCTTTAAGAGGTGAGGACCTTTGCGATGACTACCGGGGAATTGGTCAAACTTGTCATCTTTTCCTCGGGGGTGCCCCCCCCGTGGGGAAATTTGATTCCCTTTCTTGGAGCAATGCACCAGGCCAATGGGTTCAAATCCCTACCCTTCAAGTTTGGATTTCCCCGGGCCAGTTCCCCTTGAGAAAAGGAGAGCGTGGACTCCAGCGTTGTGCCTCTTCGCGTCCGGTCTACCAAAGGGCCGGATTGAGGCTTCTTTCTCGGGTTTAAACCCCTCGACTCGACCTGAACTCAAAGGCCCCGGCACCTACCAAGATGACCCTGAGACGGAGACGTCGCGCTGTCGAAACTGTAAGCCTCTGTGGTACTGTCAGAAGAACTGGTTGGGCTGTCCTTCTTCGCTCCGATTTTTCCTGCGAGACTAAAAAAAGCCATGGGTTTCGGGCCCCACGACGAGAGGAATTTGACGGAGAGGAAACGGCTCCCCCAAAAGAGCACGTTCCCAAAAAATCGGTCGGATCTCCACCTGAAGATTTGTCAGGGACTTTCTCTCCACTTCTTCCCGGGAAACACACCCGGGTGAGGCCTTCCTCGACTGCCCCCCGGACTCGTGGCGATGGACGAGGGGTTCCGCGGGCCTCTCAGATCGTCCGGAACCTCGCTGTGGTGAATGCCAGCGAAAGAGGGGTTCGCTCTCCAAAGAGTTTAAAGGATCCCCCACAAAGGATGAGGACAGTTCATTCCCCCTTTAAATGGTGGGGGGACCACCGAAGGGCCCTTTCCCCCCCCGCGGAGCGCCCCTGGCCCACACAGGCCCCCGTGAGGAGCCCCCAAGCACGATACCCCCCCCTTTGGCGGTAATACCCAATGAGGGGGGGCCTGGAGCCAGGGCCAGGGGGAAATTTGGGGGAGCTGTGCAACATCTTTTCGTGAAAGATTCGGGTGAAAAAATTTTCCCATAGTATTTTCAAACATAGAACATATATCCGGGTTGGAAATAAAGTTTTTTTTTAAAATTAAATTTTTTCATACATACTAAGGCCACCTAAGCCACTTTTTATTTTACCCTTTTTTTGTGTGTACATGACTAAGGGGGATTTTTACAATTGTTTTTTCCTGCTGTCGCTCGGTCTGAAAAAGCCCAAACTGAAATTGTAGCAACTTCTTCAAAAACAAATCCCTAAGACTTTGTTTGCACTCATTAAAAAGTCATTTTAATTTTAAAAAAAATTTTTTTTTATCTTTATAAATTTTAATTGTGGTTTCATCACAAGTGCCCCTGATGGGTTTATTCTTTAAAAAATCCAGCAAATTAAAAAAATCCCTGTAATTTACTGGGCGGGGGAAAATACCTCATACACGTAATGCTTTCCCTTGAGGAAGATTTGGATTAAATTTTTTAAATAATGGGGCCTATGCCACCGGGGTCCGGCACTCTGCCCCCCCTCGCGCCCTGGCGGCAAGGAATGTCATTTTTGGGGGGACCACAGAATGTCATTTATGATAATTATTAAAACAACCACTGATTTGTATACGTTTTTTATCAAATTTGTTATGCTTTATTACCTGTATAAAAAAGACTTCATAGGGTCATCTAGCCATAAACCATTTTTTTTGCACCCCCGGACTATTTCTAATAACTACGTTCTCTTTAACCCCCCCTGGGTTTTTCAAAACTCAGCATGTACTGGTATTGGTCTTCAAAGACAGTCCCCAAACAAAGAAAAGTGGGATGCCTTGAAAAGCTTGAAAGGGAAGAGTTAGGAGGGGGTAGAGACTAAGACAGACTGGGAAATTGAATGGTACTATACATAAAAGCCTTATAATCGGCACGATAGGGGGCCCCGGCCCCTTCCGATTATTCAAAAGTCCCAGTTTTTGCAATGTCCCCCTCTGACATGGTAAAAAAAAAAAAAAAAAAAAAAAAAAAAAAAAAAAAAAAAAAACTACTGTAAAGAAAAAAAACTACACTTACCAGTGAACGGGTAGCAGCAGGCATGTAAAACCAAGGGGAGGGGGGCCTTGTTGTAACTTGTAACATGTAGAAGATGTTAGGGGACTCAGTCGCATTTTAACACGGGTTTATCACTTTAATCACTTTATAATCACAACTCTGTACTGTATTGTACACAGTACTGTACCTGTACAACTTAATTTTACATCACTTGAGCACTTTGTTACTGCAACACTATGCCCTGTCCATTAACTCTACCTTCGACTGTGAGTGCATGGGGGGACACGGGGGGCGGCATGACCTCTAATTAAGGCGTCACTATAAGAATCCTGGCTGGCCCCCCACGGGTGAGGGCCCAAACCCTCACAGCCCTCGAGTGAGCCTCCAGGGCCTACCTCCCACCCCTGGAGATCACTGCCTACACGCATTATAGGCATGGTGGGAAGAAAAAAAAAAAAAAAAAAAAAAAAAAAAAAAACCTTGTCTTTGCCATGCCGAGTTATATCAAATTCCGAGTTATACAGTGCCGAGTTATAAGGGTTTTACTGTATAATAGAATATTCGAGATGAGAGAAAGTAGAGAATGCGTTCAAGTTATTTAAAGAGTGAATACTAACGGTTGTAGAACATGTAGGCACACAGGTGGTAAAGATAAGGATGAGGAAAGGTGATGTAAAGTGGTGACATTAAGTGAAAAAAAAAGGAAGTGAAACACAAGAGGGAAATATATGTAAAGACCCAACAGAGAAATCTACCTGAGTATGTAGGGAATGGAGTCAAATAGAGAGTATGTGGGATGTATAAAGGAGAGTGAAATGACTGCTCGAACAATGTAAAAAACAAATATATATATATATATAATTTTGGTAAGATAATGAGTGAAATGTAGACTATAAAGAGAATAAAAGATTACATCGGAAGGAAGCATAAAAAGAATAAACAGAGCAACTGGATAAAGCAATGGAAAAAAGTGAAGGATTAAATAGAGCAAGGATGCCGAGAGAAAACTAAGACGTCAAAAAAAAAAAACTTATTTTCCAGGAGCCATGAATGTAACCAGTCAATGAAAGGCTATGTAGTGTAATTCAGGGAAATAAAGGCAGGTGGAAGAACAAATGTTATGCACAAAGTTATCATCAAGGTTGTAAAGGCAAGTGGTGATCTCAAATGTGGTCAATCACCAGATTAAGATTAAGATTAGGGGGTTAGCTGAGCTGAAGGGACGAGCCCTCACAGCAGGACACAGGTGATGCGCTTAGTGCTGTAGTGAGGTAGGAGCTTGCTTACCATCTTCTGCTTTCAGTTGCAGCTTCCGGATAGCTCCATGAGTGAAAAGAAGGCCGAGTGCGTAAGTCTTTCCTGCCGGTACACAGCCGCTTCCTTGTCAAGACCTTCAGAGTGCCTCCTCGTGGCATCCCTGGTAACTGGGACCTCGTAGTCCCAGGCAAAATATCTGAAGGATCTCCTAGCAGGCTGGAGCCCCAGAGGTGATGTGTGCATGGCCCACCGACATGTGATCACGCCCTGCCACTTCACCAATCCAGTCCGGGCAAGTGGGGCTCGTACCCAAGGTAGGCAAGCCACCTAGGAGAGAGAAAGCTCTGATAACAAACCCGGGCAAGTGGGGCTCGTACCCAAGGTAGGCAAGCCACCTAGGAGAGAGAAAGCTCTGGTAACAAACCCGGGCAAGTGGGGCTCGTAGCCATGGTAGGCAAGCCACCTAGGAGAGAGAAAGCTCTGATAACAAACCCGGGCAAGTGGGGCTCGTAGCCAAGGTAGGCAAGCCACCTAGGAGAGAGAAAGCTCTGATAACAAACCCGGGCAAGTGGGGCTCGTAGCCAAGGTAGGCAAGCCACCTAGAAGAGAGAAAGCTCTGATAACAAACCCGGGCAAGTGGGGCTCGTAGCCAAGGTAGGCAAGCCACCTAGGAGAGAGAAAGCTCTGATAACAAACCCGGGCAAGTGGGGCTCGTAGCCAAGGTAGGCAAGCCACCTAGGAGAGAGAAAGCTCTGATAACAAACCCGGGCAAGTGGGGCTCGTAGCCAAGGTAGGCAAGCCACCTAGGAGAGAGAAAGCTCTGATAACAAACCCGGGCAGGTGGGGCTCGTAGCCATGGTACGCAAGCCACCTAGGAGAGAGAAAACTCTGATAGCAAACCCAGGCAAGTGGGGCTCGTAGCCATGGTAGGCAAGCCACCTAGGTCCTCAGCTGATAACTGGGTTGCCCGTCAGGAAGAGCGACTGAGGCGTAAAAAGATGCTGCAACTTTGAATGAATGGCGACAACAGGGAAATGGCCCTCAGTCCCTGGCAGCCCTTAGATGGGCAGAGGGTGCTAAGAATCCCCAGGCACAGTGATGCATTTGAAAGAGCGGTAAAAATTGGTACTGTAAATGTTGGGACAATGCGAGGTAGGAGTAAAGAAGTGGTGGCGATGCTGGCGAGGAGAAGAGTTGATGTATGCTGTGTACATGAGGAAAGATACAAAGGGCAAGGATGTACAACACTCAGAAGCAAGGAAAAGTATAAGTTTTGGTACAGCGGGGATGACACGGGACTCGGTGAAGTAGGAATTCTGATTGGACACGAGCTGGCAGAAAATGTACGTAATAAAAGTGGAAAGATATAATAACAAGATGATGAAGCTGAAGTTAGTGCTTGGAGAATCTGTACATCAAATATTCCCAGTGTATGCACCACAAGTTGGAGGAATTTTACACACAGCACAGGAGAAGTAGGCATTTTGCGAAAAGTTGGAATATGAAGTGGCCGGAGTTTCCGAATCAGATGGGCTGACAATTGGAGGAGGCTTAAACGCTCATATTGGGAGAGATAAAACAGGATTTGAGGGTGTTGTGGAAAGCTATGGCTAGGGTGACAGAAATGTTGAAGGAGAGAATGTGTTTGAATTTTGTAGGAGGCCTGGCTTAAGGCTACTAAACACCTATTACAAGAAAGACAGGGAAAAGCTAATTACAGGGAGGTCCCGAAGATACCAGCAGTTAGGTTCCACCTGGCATACTCGTAAAGCAAAATCTCGTATAGCGAAATACAGAACTAATGGTAAAATATAGGTTTGGTTCCAGGACCCTATCAAAGACATGTTTTGCAAGCAAAAATAAACTATACCAAACACAACAAACACACAGCGTCTATACTACCTATTCTGTAGAAAAAGCATTCTGAAAGAGAAAATAGCACACACAAGGTTGTACTGAAGAGGGACGGGGTTGTACAAGACGTTGTACAGGGAGGTCCCGAAGATACGAGCAGTTAGGTTCTACCTGGCATACTCGTAAAGTGAAATCTCGTATAACGAAACACATAACTAATGGTAAAATATAGGTTTGGTGCTAAAATAAACTATAGCAAACACAACAAACACACAGCGTCTATATTACCCACACTGTACTACCTATTCTGTAGAAAAAGCATTCTGAAAGAGAAAATAACACACAAAATAACATGACTGCACATTAATTAAACATAAAACATGCATAACAAGCTAAAAAGACGTTGTAATGTAGGGGACGCTGCGTGATACAAGAGAAGGTAGTGTAGCGGTCCCAAGGTTGGGGCCTCACACCTGCTAATTACCCCTAAAGGTCAGGTCGCGCCATATGCTTAATTACCCTTCAGGTCACGGCTTGCTAGGGGTGACCTCACTGGGGTCAACCAAATCCCCCTTTGTCCAGCCCGGGAGTGGTAGGGCACGCATTTTGAACTTGATAATTTGACTCACCCCAGTTTGAATGTCGTATCATTGAATTTTCGATCTCGTATATTGAAAATAGACCCTAATTTACACATCTCGTATCATCGGATTCTCGTATACCGAATGCTCGTATAACGGGACCTCCCTGTACTGTAGGGGACGCCGTGTGATACGAGAGAGGATAGGGTAGGTAAGGGACAAGGGAGGGGTGCGCAGACCTCTTCCACTGCCCACAAACTCGTCTCTGCGCATCTGAATCATTGTACATCATCATACAGCCCAGATGCATACGTGGTAGGGCGCGCATTTTGAACTTGGTAATTTTACTCACCCCAGTTTGAATGTCGTAGCAATGGATTTTCGATCTCGTATATTGAAAATAGACCCTAATTTACTCAGCTCGTATCATTGATTTCTCGTATACCGAATGCTCGTATAATGTCCCATTATACCCTGTACATATAAAAGTGGTGGAGCAAAGACATAATTGGATTTGGTGCTGATGAGAAAAAGACCAGATGTGCAAGTCATTAACTGTAAGGCAATACCTGGAGAGACTTGTTTGACGCAGCACAGGTTGGTTCGGGTAGACTTTAAAATAAAAAAGATGAAGTGTGGAAATTATCCACCAACCACCCTCTCAATATTTGGCAGAGTGGTGGTTTGTTTCCCCCCCCCCTCGTGAGGAGGTATTGTCCGCTCATCATAGGGGGTGCGTAGGGATGTATATATATAATTATAATGGTAATGGGTATTAATTAAGGTAATTTAAGTAAATGTTAAGTACTGGGATAATATAAATGAACATTCCCAGTGGTTATTAAGCATTTGCACCTTATATTAGCACCTTAATTTGGAGCGACTGACTATTGGTCGTCGTCATAATATTGCTCCTATCCTGCGTGGATACGTGGCAAGGTATTGGTAGCGGTGCATCGCCGCCCACCGAGAATACGACGCGTATGTAGGTATTGGTAGCGGGGGCTCGCCGCCCACCGGGAGAATCGGCATCATTCCAGCCCTCCCGGGATTAACATCTCTTCTCTGATTATAATGAGAAGAATTGTACATACTACGTTCATTTTGTACATATTAGTGTTAAATCATAGGACGTGTTAAATACGACACACTGATTATATCCGCCGGGTCAAGATAACTTGGTGTGATAACCGATAGACGCCTCGATAACAAATATCGCCTCCGCCTCCGCCTTCACCGGCGGCCTTGATCACGCGCTGACCACTTCGAATAACAAGACATTGCAGTATGATTAAGCCTACAACCATTTCAACCCTACTATCCACCGATAAGTATCCTAGTTAGTTGATTAGCTGGGGTATTGTGTCGGGATGAGATAGACAATGGGTTTTGTATAGGTAGACCTCAAATAAATATACTATGTTTGTGGACTATAAATTTCCACAAAGAGGATAAAGAGAAAAGGTGTAAAAAGAATAAAACTATGGAAGCTGAAAGAGGCCAACAAGAGACAGGAGTTTGAGGAAAACCCTTCAACAAAGATGGAGGGAGGAGAGGGAGACTGGCACCACTTACAGGAAAGCATACTGAGAGCTGGAGAAGAGTGTGTGGACTAACATCTGGAAGAAGAAGTAAGGAAAGGGAGACTTGCTGGTGGAATGAAGAGCTGCAACAGAAAATAAAGGAGAAAAGAATTGTATTCAAACAGTGGCAACGATCAAGATGTGAGGTGGATAAAAGAATATATAGAGAAAGGACAAATGATGCAAGGAGGCAAGTGGCAATAGCAAACGAACAAGCATCAGAGGAGTGGAGTCAGAACTTGAACACAGCAGAAGGAAGGCAGCAAATGTTCATAGTAGCTAAGCAGATGAGAAAAGACAAAAAGGATGTACAAGGAGCAAAGTATGTAAAGGACGAAAACGGAGATATCAAAGTGGTGGAGAGAGAGGCGAGAGAAACAATAGAGAATATTTTGAGAGACTGCTAAATGTAGAAAATAACAATGAGCTGGAGGAGGTTGAAGTGGTGGAAGGTCCAGTGGAATATATAATAGAAAAAGAGGTAGTAAGAACATTGAAGGGGATGAAAGATGGAAAGGCACCAGGCCCATCGGGTGTAAGCAGTGATTGGTTGAAACTAACAGGAAGGACAGTCATTGGAAAATGGAGCTTTTGAAAAGATTATGGGGGAGGAGAAAGGTGTAGTTCAGTGGGTAGTTTAGATCTTAATGACTGTTGGGCCTGTAATTAATGTTGGGTAGTTTATCTTTGGGAACAAGCGTTAGGCGGCGCTGATCGTACATCGACGTGGCAGGAATCACGTGATCAAGCGAGGTGGGCTCAGGGACGGAGGAAGGTGTAGGAGAGACGACGTAACCACTCCACCACAGCCGGACGGCTGCCTTACTCTGTGCAAGCAACACCTACCCGCCTACTCAGCAGTGCACCTTGTTAACACTTGTTTTGTTGCTGTCCATTCTTACGTATTCTTAAGTAAAGAGAAAACGCAAGTCCTTGTTTAATTACTGCCACAAGCTATCGAGGCAGTATGGCGGGACAAGGTGAAGAAAGTTACTTTGATGTAAAGCTGATTCCCGAGTGTGATGGAAGCGGCACACAGGCTGTGGTGGAGTGGTTACGTCGTCTCTCCTACACCTTCCTCCGTCCCTGAGCCCACCTCGCTTGATCACGTGATTCCTGCCACGTCGATATACGATCAGCGCCGCCTAACGCTTGTTCCCAAAGATAAACTACCCAACATTAATTACAGGCCCAACAGTCATTAAGATCTAAACTACCCACTGAACTACACTCCCCCTTGATATACTAATCACACAAGTCGCATACTCAAACCCTTCTTATCCTTGAGGAACGCCTCGGCAACTCACGGTCTGGCTCATCTGCATCATCCTCTGAGCCAGATTCTTTTCTCACTTCAACTTGAGCAGGGAGTTGAATAAGAAGCTCCTCGTCCCCGCTATCCATGGTGACCGCTTCTACTTCAGGAAGAACGACCCAGTGCAAGGACGATGGAACATGAGAGGTGACAAGGCCAAGGTTTGGGTGGACGCCAGCTCACTAGCACTCGGTGTCGCAGTTGAGATCGACAGGCGCATCATCGAAGACGCCAGTTGGCTGCGTAAGGAAGACTCCTGCCACATCAACATGGCTGAGCTGGATGCAGTCATCAAAACAACAGGGCTGACAGTCTAGCACGCGTGCCACAGCGCTGGTTGAAGGTTCCCACTATCTACACTAGAGCTGTGCAACCTATATGTACAGCAGCCGTTGAAATGACTGGAAAGATCGCAGAGATACATAATTCCGCAGGACATCCAGGCGTGAAACATACTCTTTATTTTGTGAAGAGAACCAACCCAACAGTCACCAGGCGGCAGGTGCACGCTGTCGTCGCCGACTGTGAGGCGTGCCAGTCCATCGATACAGCGCCCGTTTAGTGGCGGTAGGGAAGCCTGGATGTGCAGAAAGTATGGCAGAGGGTTGGTATGGATATTACCCACTGCAGTGGTCGGCCGTACTTGACTCTGATAGACTGTGGTCCATCGAGATTTGCCATCTGGCGTTGAGTGAGGCTTCAAACTAGCGCAAGCATCATCGAGCAGCTGGAAGCTGCTGCCCCACGTTCACAGAACGTGGGGCACCAGAAGAATTGTTAACAGATAATGACACTGCTTTTCGCAGCAGAATGTTTGCTGACTTCGCATCTCAGTGGTGTGTGCGTCTTCGTTTTCGATGTGCTCATGTTCCTTCCGGAAACGGAATAGAAGAGAGGTGCCACCGTACTATAAAAGTCATTGCTGCAAGGAAGGGCTGTTCTGTAGCGAAAGCAGTGTACCTATACAACCTGATGCCTCGAGATGACTGCACGTCGTCAACTGCTCCTGCAAATATGCTGTACCAGTACTCTGTCAGAGTACGCGGAGTGGACCCCTGCCAGGAGGAGGACACAGAAGTGAGCAGCCCTTACCAGGCTGGGGATGAAGTGTGGGTAAGGCCGCCAAACATTCGATGTGATGGACGTCACAGAAGTGGCATAATCACGAGAGTTATGTCTGACCAGGCGGTTGAAGTCGATGGAATGCCCCGCCACGTCAGAGATCTTCACCGTTGCACGACACACACGATTCTGGCGTTCCTCAAGGATAAGAAGGGCTCGAGTATGCGACCTGTGTGATTGTATCAAGTATCAAGGGGGAGTGTAGTTCAGTGGGTAGTTTAGATCTTAATGACTGTTGGGCCTGTAATTAATGTTGGGTAGTTTATCTTTGGGAACAGCATTAGGCAGCGCTGATCGTACATCGACGTGGCAGGAATCACGTGATCAAGCGAGGTGGGCTCAGGGACGGAGGAAGGTGTAGGAGAGACGACGTAACCACTCCACCACAGCCGGACGGCTGCCTTACTCTGTGCAAGCAACACCTACCCGCCTACTCAGCAGTGCCACCTTGTTAACACTTGTTTTGTTGCTGTCCATTCTTACGTATTCTTAAGTAAAGAGAAAACACAAGTCCTTGTTTAATTACTGCCACAAAAGGTCCAGAAGAATGGAAGGTAAGTTTTTGGGTGGTGACGATAGCAGAGTGGTTAGCGTCTCCGAGTGGTGTTCTCGGTGATCCGACTTTGATCCCCGACGAGAACCAAAATCCACCTAAGATCTTTCTGTTGAGTGGCCTAAGAACACCCACATGCTGCCCATTAACTTTACCTTCGATTGCGAGTGCATTGGAGGACACAGGGGGGCGGCATGAGCCTCTAATCACAGGCATCACTATAAAAAAATCCTGCCTGTGCCACCACGGGCAAAGGCCTACCATCCGAGCCCTGGAAGTCATAAGAACATAAGAACATAAGACAATAAGGAAGCTACAAAAGGCCGTGAGGCCTACACGTGGTAGTTCCTGTTACCTAACACTACCTACATCCACCTTTCATCCCCATCCATGAAAAGTCACTGCCTACAGGCACTATAGGCACTTTTGTAAAAAAAAAAATTTAAATAAAGTTTTAGCTTACCACTATTTAAAGGAAAAGGAGATGCACTGTCATGTGGTGGGTACAGAGGTTTGAGGCCGTTAGAACATGGGATGAAGATTTGGGAGAAGGTGTTGTGTGAAAGGCTTGGTAAAATCATCAAGATCGATGACTGCTAATTTGGCTTTCTGGCTGGAAAGTAAACTACCGATGCAATCTTCATCACAAGACATCTCCAGGAGAAATATAAGGAGAAGAAGAAAAGGCTGTATCATGTGTTTGTGGATTTGGGAAAGGCATTTGACAGGATTCCAAGAAGAACAATTAGATGGGCATTACGAAAAAAAAGGTACCTGAGAGGCATGTAAGGTTGTAACTAATGGCACTGTATGAAAGGTCAAGATCAAAGGTAAAAGTAGCTGGAGGAACATCAGATGCCTTTGATATAGGTGTGGGCACATCAAGGCTCAGTTCTCAGTCCTCTTATGTTTGTGGTAGTGATGGAAGAAAGCCACAAAGGAATGTAGAACAAGAGATCTATGGGAACAGCTATATGCAGATGAATTGGTCTTGACAGCTGAGACAAAGGAGGAAGTTGAGAGGAGATTAATAGATAGGAAGCAAGCAATGGAGAGAAGAGGTCTGAAGGTGAATATGTCCAGGACGAAGATGATGGTAACAGGCAAGAAAATAGAGCAAAATATATAAGTGGGAAGGTTTCCCTGTGGAGTTTGCGGTAGTGGAGTAGGAGTAAAACTATTCGTTGCAAGGAATGTGACAAGTGGTACCATAAAAAATGTTCGGGACTAGGAAACCTGAATATGGTGGTAGATTTCTGCTGTCCAGTGTGTATAAGAAGAGTAAACAGAGGGGGCCTGCCAGAAGAGTGAGAGGTAGAAACGATAGAAGTGAATGAAACGATAGAAGTGAATGGTGATGTAATAGAAGAAGTGAAACTGTTTTGTTATATTGGTGACATGTTAGATAGCGAGGGTGGAGTGGAGAGAGCAGTAAGAACACGAGTAGCAACTACATGGATGAAGTGGAGAGAGATAGCGGGACTGCTGATAAACAAGAGTATTCCACTGAAAAACAGAGGAAGAGTATTTGAAGCATGTATAAGATCAGTTTTGCTGTATGGTTCTGAGATATGGGCTTTGATGAAGAAGTTGGAGGATGTGTTGGTTGGTTAAGATCGGAGAATGTTGAGATATATGACTGGGATCACATGGAGAGATGAAGTGTCCAGTGAAGAGGTGGCAAAAAAATGTTGACTACAGGAGCAGAGTACAGTGCTGAGAGTAAGGCGATTGAGGTGATTTGGGCACGTTAAGAGGAGAGAAGGTGGCTAGGCATTTGGGAGAGCTGTTTAGAGTGGAAGATACAGGTCGCCATCCAACGGGCAGGCCAAGGATAACATGGAGGCAGTGCGTTGAAGAGGATCTGGCAGCATTGGGCATTGAAGAAGTTGAGGCAACGGATAGAGATAGTTGGAAGTGTATCATCGGCCGTCTAACCTCATAAAATATTATGGGGGAAACTGATGTTAAACAGAAAGAAGAAAGGTGATTTAAGTTTTTAGGAAAAAATTAGAAGGTATAAGTTTACACTGCATTCCTGGATTGAGATAAAGCCTAAGACAGAATAGACTGGAAGAAAATGTGAAATGTATTGAAGGTTTATGGAGCGAGTGGAAAGGTGGATGTTGTGAGGACATTCTACAGAGATGCCAAAATATGTGTAAAAGTTCAATGAGAGATGGGAGAAAGAATGTTTCTAAATAAAAGTGGGTGAGAAGCAAGGCTGTATAATGCCACTTGTTTATGGGTGGAGTGCCCAGAGAAATGAAAGCAAAGGTTGGAAATGATGGTATGGAGATGAGTATACATAAACAAAAGTGGAAGTTCAATAATAAACTATTTGTAGATGGCACAGTATAATACTAACAGAGTGAAGAAGACCTACAAGAAATTGGAACTAAACTATTTCAATACTGTTTTTGTGACGAGAAACTTTAAAGATTATGTGGCAAATGTAAGGTGACAGTATTCGAGAAAGGAAAGAGAGAAGTCATTGGGTTTGCAGATCAACACAGCATTGTACCATTTTGGCAGTCGGCTATCTTGTAAGTCCTTTCCCACCTTCTCCCAATTTATCTCTCATCTTGCTGACAGACACAGTAGATGTAGGGAGTGTGAGTGAACAACCTCCTGTTTAATGGGAAGATAGGGTGGTGGAGTATGTGAGTGAGGGAGGAGATGCAGGAGTGAGAGGATTGGAAGAAATGAGAAAGAGGTGCATGGACAGGTCAAACAGGGACTGCTGTGGTGGCCCCCCTACTGAGTTATAAAGGACAGGCAGCAGCGTGGACAGGTCAAACAGGGACTGCTGTGGTGGCCCCCCTACTGAGAGTTATAAAGGACAGACAGCAGCGTGGACAGGTCAAACAGGGACTGCTGTGGTGGCCCCCCTACTGAGTTATAAAGGACAGGCAGCAGCGTGGACAGGTCAAACAGGGACTGCTGTGGTGGCCCCCCTACTGAGTTATAAAGGACAGACAGCAGCGTGGACAGGTCAAACAGGGACTGCTGTGGTGGCCCCCCTACTGAGAGTTATAAAGGACAGACAGCAGCGTGGACAGGTCAAACAGGGACTGCTGTGGTGGCCCCCCTACTGAGAGTTATAAAGGACAGACAGCAGCGTGGACAGGTCAAACAAGGACTGCTGTGGTGGCCCCCCTACTGAGAGTTATAAAGGACAGACAGCAGCGTGGACAGGTCAAACAGGGACTGCTGTGGTGGCCCCCCTACTGAGAGTTATAAAGGACAGACAGCAGCGTGGACAGGTCAAAACAGGGACTGCTGTGGTGGCCCCCCTACTGAGAGTTATAAAGGACAGGCAGCAGCGTGGACAGGTCAAACAGGGACTGCTGTGGTGGCCCCCCTACTGAGAGTTATAAAGGACAGGCAGCAGCGTGGACAGGTCAAACAGGGACTGCTGTGGTGGCCCCCCTACTGAGAGTTATAAAGGACAGACAGCAGCGTGGACAGGTCAAACAGGGACTGCTGTGGTGGCCCCCCTACTGAGAGTTATAAAGGACAGACAGCAGCGTGGACAGGTCAAACAGGGACTGCTGTGGTGGCCCCCCTACTGAGAGTTATAAAGGACAGCAGCAGCGTGGACAGGTCAAACAGGGACTGCTGTGGTGGCCCCCCTACTGAGAGTTATAAAGGACAGACAGCAGCGTGGACAGGTCAAACAGGGACTACTGTGGTGGCCCCCCTACTGAGAGTTATAAAGGACAGGCAGCAGCGTGGACAGGTCAAACAGGGACTGCTGTGGTGGCCCCCTACTGAGAGTTATAAAGGACAGACAGCAGCGTGGACAGGTCAAACAGGGACTGCTGTGGTGGCCCCCTACTGAGAGTTATAAAGGACAGGCAGCAGCGTGGACAGGTCAAACAGGGACTGCTGTGGTGGCCCCCCTACTGAGAAGTTATAAAGGACAGGCAGCAGCGGTGACAGGTTCAAACAGGGACTGCTGTGGTGGCCCCCCTACTGAGAGTTATAAAGGACAGGCAGCAGCGTGGACAGGTCAAACAGGGACTGCTGTGGTGGCCCCCCTACTGAGAGTTATAAAGGACAGGCAAGCAGCGTGGACTAAACTAACTAGTAACTCATGTCTGCCTTGTGGACCACAAAGTCATTATACAAATATAAGAGGATGGCCCCTCATGAATTAAGAGTAAATATTAAGTGGTAGATTTTGAAAGCTCATATAGAGTAAGATGAAGTTGTCCAAAGGAATGTAAAATTAAAGCTGGATGTAGAAAGAATGGAGGGGTTAATGAATTTAAGTATCTTGGTTTGATTATGTGCAAGCATGGAAGGTGAGACCAGAGAAAGTGTTGTAAGGGAGGAAAGTGATTGGATCCCTGAGATGTATGATAAAAGGAAGGAGTGTGAGCATGGAGGTAAAAAGGAACAGGAACTACCTCTGTGTAGGTCTCGCCTCTTGTAGCTTCCTATATTTCTTATGTAAAAAAGGGACTGAGAAATACAATAATTGTAGCAACATCTAGTATGGAAGTGAGCCTTGGGACTTGTGTGGCATGAAGACAAAGGTCACAAGGGTCCAAGCAGTTGAAATGAATGATCTGAGAAGTGCCTGTGTGTGGGAAAATGGATGGTGAAAGTAGTGAAAGTGTATGCAACAGGTTTGGTATGTCACGTTAAAGTGAAGGTTGAAAAGTATAGTGGTTGAAGGGGTGAGCACAGCACTGAGGTGGTGGTCATATAGAAGAATGGCGGAAAGTGAGTTGACTAAGGTAGTATATATGATGCAGTAGATGTGGTGGGTAGCAGAGGACGACCTCCAGTGAAATGGGAGGAGAGAGTGCTGGAGTATGTGAGAGAAAGGGGCAACGAGAAGGATGTTAGGATTGGAGTCATGCAAGAGGGTGTGCAAGGACCAGGAATAAATGGACCCTTCTGTTGCGGCATCCCCTTGGGAGAGTTCTTAGAAACCGGCGTCAAGTTAGATGGATAAAATCAGAAAACACGTAAGAATATAGAAAATAAGGAAGCTACAAGAGGCCGTAAGACCTACACGTGGTAGTTCTGTAAAACCTGAAGAGAACTTATACACAATGTCATACCACCACATACACATTAGCAGATCCAGCAGTATACAAGCCTTGATTGAAACATGTTTCTGATCTTTCAACTACTTCATATACTTCCTATGTACAGTAAGGATGTTGTTGTTGTTGCTCAGGCTGCCGGCCGAGCAGCCCCGGGCTCCTAAGATAGGCCATGGCCTGGACCGGGTTTTCCCACAGGGCCTTCATGGATTGTGCCATTGTGTTGTTTTGGCGTGTGTGATTATGTGCATGCAGTCTATATAATATGTTTGATAGTGTGGGATGCTGTGTTGCATCCCGGTGTTGTGTGAAATGTTGTCAACGCGCTAAATCCTGTAGACCCCTCCATTCATATCTCTTTATTTCACTGGTTTTACAGCTGAACTGCTGCCCTGATACATGTTACAGGTGGCATCGAGGCACTAGCCACCCATAAGAACACTTACATTATATAGTTACTTAAAAGCTTAGAATATCCACATCAAATAATGCATGTGAATCAGTCAGCTTGTGGGAACAGGAATATTGTTCTTATCAGGTATATATTTCTTTTGTGTGGATACCAGTGCATGTAACTACTCTCATAAATAATGTGTCTCAGAGTACCCTGTATCATGTTTCAGGATAGCAGTAATGCTGTAAAACATCAAATCAGAGAAAAGGCTGAACCTTCTTGTAAGCTACCTAAGTATATTATTTGATTTGCAGTTTTACAGCATTACCGATGCCCTGAAACTTGTTACAGTGTACTCTGAGATGCTTGTTAATTTATGAGAGTAGTTAGATGCACTGGTATCCAGACAAAGGATAATAATTATACCTGATAAGAACCATATTCCTGTTTGAACTTTTTGAAGGATATATTTTAAGCTTTTGAGTACGTAACTATTATTACTTGTAAACGTTCTCATGGGAAGCTAATGACTTGATGTTGCCTGTAACATGTATCAGGGCAGCAGTTAAGCTGTAAAACCAGTGAAATATCAGAGATGAATGGAGGGCTCTGCAGGATTTTGTGCCGTCAACATTTCGCGCAACACCGGACAGGCATCCGCAATGGACCCAGCTAGCCTCTTCTGATGGCTCAGAAGAGCCGGGTGGTGTCCACACTGCGGCCTGGCCAGGTGGACTCTGTGCTCACGGGGAAGGGAGGACAAGGGTGGATGTGTAGGGGCCGTGCTGGCAGCTGAGTGTTGTCCTTGAGTGATTGGATGGAGCGATGGTGATCTGGGTATGGATATGCCTCTGGATGCCGGTTCGGGGAGGACAAGGTGGAAGTGATGATATAATTTGTGTGTCATAATGTGTGTGCTGTGTGTTGTTTTAATGTTTCTTGGCGTGTGAGGGTGGTGTGCCATGTAGGGATGAAGGCAAAGAGTTTGAATCCTTCCCCTAGTAGTGCAATTTCCTATGAAAATATTTGTTTGTTTGTTTGTTATGAGCCAACCCACTTGTTTTAAAAGAAAGCCAATTACGTGTATGAAAAAATAAACAAACACCATGCAACAATATCTCATAACATCCTTTAAGCCAAGACTTCAGTCATCAGATACTCACGAGATAAATGTTAGACATGATAGTATACTTCCGAGGAGCTGTGTCATAAATTCTTTCACATTTCACCATGACTGTCGCCCACCAGCACCTGCAATCCATGAGTCCCTCCTTACACAATCACCTAACCAGCTCTTGGCAACAGTGCCTTATACATACTTACTTTTGTACTAAAGGCCATGGCTCCTTGACCACTGGGGTGTATTATGAATCCTTGCTCAGGGTTGCATCCAGCAGAACCTCCAGTTCATCCTCGTCAATGTCTTCCAGCAGTGCAAACTCCTCATCGCTGTCTTCCTCTTCTGGGTCATGATCGATGTCATTACCTGAAAAAAAGGATTTGAAATACAAATTCAAAATTAATTTGCAATGTAAGAACACTTGTGAATTTCTGTGCTACTTTTCTCACTGTTCTTTCCTGTTACTGCACCCGAAAGTGTCCGAGCTTCTTCCACTAATCTGTTTCCTTTCATTCATAACTTTGTCTGGTCTGCTTCATGTGCAAAATGGTACAAAGATGTACTGTTTCTCAATATGAACTTTAATGACACACTACCTTCAATACTTGCTTTGAATGGTTTTTTTACAGTGGGCAGTCTTCAAAGTAGAAATATTGTAGCATAAATTTATTTCTATTACGAACATTACCCAGATGCCTCACAATGATTATTCTTTATCTTAAAGAGTACATACTTAATTCACATAAACATCAAGCAGCAGACAGGGTGGCGCATTAGATATATTTGTATAAACTCCAATCTCTATGAAGCCAATGATCACCTGGTAATACAGGTGACTGTCAGCCAGAAAGGGAATGCTGTGACCAGGGAATGAAGGCATTAGCCCTAAAGCATGAACTCTTGTGCACAAATGAAATCATGAACTCAATTGCAAGGGAGAAGTAATGCAAGGCCATCACTACCTTCACCAAGGGGTTATCCCAGGCGGGGTTGTATATCTGCGGATCTGCCTGTGTTGTGTCCAACTCTGCCATCACTTTGCCATTCCTCAGTCTTATAATGATGAACTTTGCAAATGCTGCTTTCATTGCAGAGTTGAAGGCGAACCTGCACATTATTATATACAATTTTTTGCACATGATGAAAATGCTTTAATATTGCTGTCTATCAGTCCGTCAATCCCATGCTGATGCTATAACATGTACGTATAGCTTACGATACTCATCTCAATTTAGGAAAAGTCTATTGACTAAAAACTGCAAAAATAAAATGTAGAAAAGTCATTCAAGCTAATAAATCACATGTTTCATGACATAACACAAAGTTAGCCACAAATACAGAAAACAAGATGAGAGGTGAGGTATCTTGTCCCAATATTTACCTTCGTGCACACTTAATGGATTCTGCCCTGGCGTGGGGTGACTGAGGGTTGCATGGGCACTCACTCACCCCAAGCCCCTCGCTGCACAGCCCTTCCATGGGCATTCTGACCCGTACCAGACACACCATCGCATCAAGTCTTTCTGTTCATTATCAATCTCTCTTTCTAGCTGAAAAATAAATGATTAGCATAAATAATAGTATACCCTCCATTATGGCCCATCAGTAACAAATAGAATAGCCAATTACATCATAAAGTTGCTACAAATTTAAATGTCAATCGATCAAAACTTTTCAATTCCATGTGAACATTTGTATGGAGGCATAGAAAGTGTGATGAAGTTCAAGTTGTAAGTGTCAGTGAATATTAATTCTATATCCTAAGTGGTGGTTGGGCCTACTCGGCCTAACAAGACGCGGAGCAAGGCGTAAATAACTGCAACCACCACCTAACTACTACAACTAACTAGTACGTAACCTCTGTTGCTATCTACTACCACAGGGTGATGGCATATGGTAGTTGAACAGCTGAGTCATTCTTGACGCCGCGAAAACCCCCGCCTCCAGCCTCATAACCAGCGATTGTGGTAGGCTCATAATTATACCTCACAATTAACGACCACTTTGAATCACATGAATCATCAATATTCCTCTACTAGGGGCACCAATGTGGTAATTTATATCACATACATATTTAATCTGAGTTTCTACCTATTCAATCAAACCCATGGCCATCACCCGACACATCATCCCAGCTACTTAACTAACTAGGATACTTATCGGTGGATAGTGGGTTGAACTATGTATGGCTGTAGGTTTGGATCAATACTGCAATGATCTTGTGATCCGATGTGGTCGCCGGGATCGAGGCCGCCCGTGAATGACAAGAGCGGAGGTGGAGGCGTAATCGTGGGCATCAAGTGGTTATCACACCAAGTAACTTGACGCGCAATTGTTATCAGTGTTGTATTCTAACACGGTCTTATTGGTTTTATCACTTATATATGTACAAAATTAACGTATGTACAACATCTCTTCATATTAATCAGAGAAGAGATATAACTCGACGGAGAGTCTGGGTGTACTGATTCTCCAAGGTGGGCGAGCAGCGGCAAAACCAATCCTACCTACACGTGTCAATCGTTGGTGGTGGCGGCGAGGCGCACCCCTACCAATACCTGCCACGAATACACGCAGGATAGGTTACAAATATTATGACGGCGACCAATAGCCAGTCGCTCCAAATTAAGGTGCTAATTATTTAAGTGCAATGTTTATTAACCACTGGGAATATTAATTTATCCTATCCAGTACTAATCATTTACTTAAATTACCTTAATATTACCCATTACATTACAATTGTATATACATTCCTACTCACCCCTATCACCACTCCCCTATGACGAGCGGAAAATACCTCACTCACAAGGGGGCGGGGGGGGGAAACAAAACCACCACTCTACCAATTAGAGGAACTGAAACTCGAGAAATGCCAGTGGTCGCTGGAAAGTTTTAACTCAAAGGTTGGTCTAGGTTTTGGCTCCGCGACAATATTTTTCATAAATAATTTCGCGATAACTTGATGCACCGCATCTGAATACCAAAAAATATTTCTCTGTGTCTATAATTATTGGATGACATTCATTACGATGGAACGTTCATAATAGCAATGTAATGAAAATTACTCGGCTCGAGTAGCAAAGTTTAAATTATTTTTACATGTATATTGGCATGTAAAATTGGGTGATGTCACACTGTTTTCTAAGACAGTACTCTGCGTCTGGCAAACGCTTGTCAAAATCAAAAGCAATGCCTTGAAAAACGAAGATAAAGAATGCCGAAATCGGCTGTTCTGCGGGACAATGAGGTTATAATTGTGGAGGCGACACGCCGCGCGGGAGGGGTGGGCGGGAGATTGTGGCGGGGAGATGAATAAACATTCCCACTTCACGCGTCGACTCATTGCACTTCAGGCTTTCTATCTGATTATACACATAATACAGGAAAATATACTGCTAGGTATAGATACTTCTAAACATACTTATGGGACTATATAATATCATAGAGAACATTTACTCGCCTCCTCAACTATAACCTACTTGGTATTGGTTAAATGCATGTTTACAGACTCAGGCTTCTATACAATTACATATAGAGAAAACATCTTTTTAAAATTATACCTTTTGTGTTTTAAGTGCAGTGGAATAGCCATATTTTTCTTTCAAGTTGACCAACTTTTCACCAAATTGTGAGTTTAAAACTGCCAGCGACCACTGGCATTTCGGAGTTGCAGTTCTCTCTAATTACGAGAGGGTGGTTTATGGATAATTTCCACAACTCATATAATATACAGCATATTAAACTCAAGTATTTCTGAAATGCCTATGCTAGGAATAATTATAACATTGATGCAAAATTATGTCTCTGCCATACATATGTTTATTTATTTATTATATTTACCTAGTTGTGATGTAGGGGTACTAAGTTAAGCTTAAGGGACACACTTTCATGCCTTTTTTTCACTGATGCCTGTTCCTTGAAACCCCCTCAAGAGGGTGGACATGGCGGAAGTGTCTCCATCAGCACCCGACCATGCACCTCCTTGTCTTCTAGTCCTCTCACTCTCATATTTCCGCTCTCATCCACACAATCCAACATTGTCTCTCCTTTTACTAGGGTTTGTCCTCTCACACTTCCAGTAGTTATTCTGTTGTCATATATCTATCTTTATCAAGTCATTCATACCCATTCTATTATTGTAAATCCATCTCATCAAATCACTCTCCCATCCTTTTCAGCTGTGGTGCCCCAATATTTTTTAGTGTGCTGTGCACACAAAAATGACCCCCATCACATCACTGCTCATACTAATCATACCAATCATCATTACTAGTTCATCACATTACTAATCATACCAATCATATCATATCTTATAACCATACCTCATACAATTCATTACTTTCATGATACATTCGTCTCATATAATTATGGTATTTTAAGAAGATTGCCAATAAAGTTCTTGTATTTAAACGATTGGTTCATTTAATAAATTCCTCGCCAAAATTTTATACTCAAGCATGAAATTGAAATTCCAAAATCAAATGGATTTAAAGTATATTTTTAAAATAGCAAAAATAAAATAGACATATTACACAATCAACTGTGTTATATATATGGCAAGTAATAACTGTGCCTCACAAAGGCATACCCGTGCAACAATGTGATCAGGTATGTAGGCTAGGATACCCCGTATAACAAAAATTCTTTTTCTCAACTTTGGCATGCCAATTTCCTATGTAAAATGGAATTCTAAGACGATTTTATCTGCTTCCATTTTTGCATTTGAGCAATTCTTACTATGCAAAATCGCACTTTTTTATTGCACCTTTATCGAATAATGCTTAAATGAGTACGCAGTGTCCGGTTGGTCCTGTGTTATTGCATCATGCACCAATATGAGTTCCAAATGACTAGCGTGGTAAACTCTTTCTGATCAGTTGGTTCATCAGGCACTACATCACAGTGTCACACCTCTATGTTGGCCTAGAACGTATCCATCATGTCCTTCTTAGACCTGAAGCAGGGCATGGTCTCCCGGTGGTGGGCCCGAGCCCGGATGAACCGTCTCTGGCCTGCTGCCCCACCACTGCTGCCGCAAGCCTCTGTCACCTGCTTCACGACTCTTTCGGTGCTCTGAGTGTGGATAGAAACTCCGGAACCTCGTACGCTTGACCAGGATCTCCTGGATCTGATCCCCGGACAGTGAACAGGTGAATGCCGCCTCGTGCACCTGGCCAGGCTGCCAGCTGATCAGTGTCTGCAAGCGTGGCTGACAAGTTCAGCTTGGTGTGATGCAAGGTCTTACACTGGTGTCCCCATACTCCTCGCAGCCCTCAGCTTCAAAATCTGGTCACGCGAACTTGCGGTCGTCCTCACTCTGAGCCATCGGGGGACCCAGTTGCGAACATGCTGTGAGTCGTGTGCACTCAGCCCACAAGGTNGGTCCCGTGGGTGGGCCCGACCCCATGAACCGTCTCTGGCCTGCTGCCCACACTGCTGCCGCAGCCTCTGTCACCTGCTTCACGACTCTTTCGGTGCTCTGATGTGGATAGAGAACTCCGGAACCTCGTACGGCTTGACCAGGATCTCCTGGATCTGATCCCCGGACAGTGAACAGGTGAATGCCGCCTCGTGCACCTGGCCAGGCTGCCAGCTGATCAGTGTCTGCAAGCTGGTGGCTGACAAGTTCAGCTTGGGTGTGATGCAAGGTCTTACACTGGTGTCCCCATACTCCTCGCCAGCCCTCAGCTTCAAAATCTGGGTCACGGCGAACTTGCGGTCGTCCTCACTCTGACTCGCCATCAGCGAGAGGAGGACACATTCTGAGTGTGCGAACCATGCTCCTGTCCGCACGTAGAAGGTCACAGCTGTTTGGACCTTCTTGGGCTGCGACCTCATCACTCTGAGCTGCGTGAGGATGTGCTTCGGGCCATCCTCTAGTCTGTGGTGAACCTTGATGTCGTAGTAGAGTTTGAAGTACACCTGCAGGCAGTACTTGACTAGGATTTCCAGGGTGTTCAGTTCTTTGCCAGTCAGTCCATACTTTCTGGTCCACATGTACACGAGCGACTGGGCTGTGGTGAGCCATCTGGAGTGGGACACCTTGCTACACTTGATCTCCTGCAGCTCGGACGGGAGAACGCCCCGCTTCACAGCCTGGACCAGCTGGTAGGAGACCTGCTGGTCAGTGGCCATGTTGACCAGGATATACTCCGGTATCTCCGTGAGATCTTCACCGCCTGGCACTCCTCTGAACTCTGCGTTGTACTGCATCTCATTCACGCTGGACAGCAGACTGCACACTGGACCCATGAAGCCAGTGTCAGATGAGGTAGGCCCGTCGATGCTGGTGATAAGGTGTTACAGGGGCAACTCGTTTGTGTGCAACACGCATATACTCCAGAAGAGCTTGCGTCCCATCATCTTCTCCAAATGGGCGTGAGTACCACCCTTCCACCCCGTGTTGGCCCTAGTTGAGTCACCTTGCAGTACGATCAGTGAGTCGGTGGAGTCGTATGTCACCAGCAGATCATAGAGAGCCTGAGCCACCTTGAACGCAGGCTTCTCAGGTGGCACCGGGTCCTCTGGTACAAAGTGCCAAAGGTACCTTCCAGATGGCTCCTCTGTCACTGACAGATGCTCCTCCCTGATCAACCTTGGGTGCAGTTTCCCATAGCTGTCGGGCACCATCGCCCTGGTCTTGTCCGTCCTCCCATCGTAACCCAATCCAACTATTTTGGTACCCTGGTTAGGGTACGCCGTATAACAAAAATTCTTTTTCTCAACTTTGGCATGCCAATTTCCTATGTAAAATGGAGTTCTAAGACGATTTTATCATGTTCCATTTTTGCATTTGAGCAATTCTTACTATACAAAATCGCACTTAAACTATGTTTTGCATATAAATATAAAAGTCCATTTTTGCATAGCAAGAAGTGCTCAAACTCAAAAGTTGAAGAGGCCAAACTACCCTTAAAATTCAATTTTACATAAGAAAACACCCTGCCAAATTCGAAATAATCTATATTTCACTTTTCATTGGACCTACGACGTACCCTAATTGTAGGCTCCCAGCAAAAACTTAACATTTGGAGATTCTACAAACTTTTTGCCCTGCCAGATGGGACTGTATTTAAACACAGCCTGAAACGACCTGATTTTCAGAAATGATTATGTCTTCAGGTGAAATCTTAAATAAAACAGTACAGCAATATGTAATAATATAACAAGGGGAACATGAAGCTTTAAAGTGAGTGCCCATTGACTTTGTTCTTTTTGCTGTATATTTGCAATGTGTGTGATATGAAGGATTCAAGGATGGATCCAAAGATTTTTTGGCAATGACTGTAAATCATGAAGATGTAATGGGAAGAAAAATACCTATGTAAAAATTTTCGGCAAAAAAAAGGCTGACATACAATTAATAACTAAATGTGGTAGGAGGATGACTGAAAAAAAAGAAAGTGTCTTTAACAATAAGAAAATTTAATAATAGCAAATTTAGCAGTCCAGCCGGCCGGGCCAGGCGCTGTTTTTGCGAGGAGAGCTAGACGGCGGGAAAACGGCCGGGACTGTCTAGGCCCTTTCCAGCTGGTCAAATTAATAACTCTTTGGTGTATCTGGGGGGGAGGGGGGGTGTTAAACTTGCAGGACGGTAGAACCGCCCACTCGATCCCCCAGCCAATAGGAACCCGAAATGGGACGGGGCCGGTCTGGATGTGTTTTCGCGAGCATCAGCCCAGCCTGGGCCAAAACCTAGACATTTCCTGGCAAACCTTGCAAAACGCGCTGCAAGTATCCATGGTGGGCCCCGGGTATGTGTGCATAACCGCTGTCTCCACCAGCAGCTGGGAAGTCCATAGGTGGTGTAATATTATCAAGATAATCATATTTTTTCCTACATCATAGGATACTAATGAAGGGCAGAAAAAACATTATAAAAAACCCTGTTTTTTTTCTCAGTCTTACTTAAAAGATTGAGTTTAGACTTCAAATATGTTGGGATGCGAGGCACAAAAATGAATGAATCGTTTCGTACTGCACTGAATGTATTCATAAGAAAATTATTAAGGTACATGAACTTTTGCTCTCAATTAAGACGTAAGACAAACAACATCGTCTATATATATATTTTTTTAATACTGGCTACAATACGTACCTATTCTTGACTTGCAGTAAATTACTGTTGCGTGTAGTGGTGGTGGGCTATGTTTTCATAGCAAATCCATACCACTATACGCCACAACCATTCAACGCAGGGGTGGATACTGATAATGATACTGTTAAAATGATACTATAATCACGGGGAATACATACATATTAAGTACTGATCTTATTTTGCATAATGTCTTTGTTTTTTTACGATAACACCTTAGGTAAAAGTGATGGTGCAATAATTATGTTACTTTCATGTTCTGTGTGCATACTAAAGTAAAAATTTAATTCCTCTAGTTTCATCATCAGTAGGGTGGGGTGGGTCACACCGAACGGGGGGGATCCCCGTACGAAGGGCTACAACGCGAAAATTAATTAAAAATTTCGCGCCCCCATGCCCCACGGATGCAGCGCCACGCTCAGTGAACTACATGCGAGAAAAGGGGTAGCGTCAGCGTCACCCCCGGTTTACCAGGTAAGAAATTTTATTTTCGTATGTTCCTTGTCACTTTTCGCCGTTCTTAATAGGTCTCATGTCGGCTGTGATGGCGCCGTTTCCCTTTTGAGGTAAGTTGCAATAAGGTATAACCGTATTGACATGTTTTTGAGTGAAAAAGTAGTGCATCCCTTTCCCGAACAGGCCGCGGTGGCATTATTTACAAAAAAATTGGTGGCGCGGGGGATCAACGTATGGTGAAGTGGGGGGGGATCAACGTACAGGGAAATTTTGAAAAGCTATATCTTTGAAATACCTACACAAACATAACAAACAGTGATTGACTAGTATATTCGCATGATATTAAATGGTGGTGGTGAACTAGTGCATTAAATTAAATGGAACAGTTTTTTTTTGTGGCATAAAGTTGAAGGTGATTGGTATTAAATTATGAGGGCTATATCAGTGTTATTATGCTATAAGCACATGAACTAACTATTATATAAGTGATTTATGTTATTAGAATGATTCTAGAATTAATTTTTTATGGTTAAAAAAACCATTTAACACTGCATATTTTCGGGGCATGACTTTCGGTGATCCCCGCATCACTACGATTTTGGAAAATCTATATTTTTAAATACTTAGAAAAAACAAAAGAAAAAGTGACTGACTATGCATATTAGCATGATATTAAATGGTGGTGGTGAACTAGTGCTTTTAAAAATTAATGGAACAGTGTTTTTTTGTTGGTGTAAATTTGAAGGTGAATTGGTATTAAAATTATGATGCTATATCAGTTATTATGCTATAAGCACATGAACTAACTATTATATAAGTGATTTATGTTATTAGAATGATTCTAGAATTAATTTTTTAATGGTTAAAAAAAAATTTACCACTGCATATTTTGGGGGCATGACTTCGGTTTGATCCCCCACATATTGCCAGACTCATAGTCCCAAAATAATATGGTGGCCATGCAAGAATCGCCCTCTCCACTGTAAAAAATACAAAAGCTAAGCTAACCAAAAACTAACCTAACCTAACTATGCATGATGTCTAATGTCATTAACTCTTTTCAGATCTAACCTAACCTACCGCCATCACCGTCATCATGCCTCGCAAAATAATCAGGAAGAGCGACAAGCAGATGGACCGCACGACCTGGAGGCTGCCTTTAAGCACCGCGTGGCCACTAGCTGCAGCCTGAAAGAAGCCGCTGACAGATTCAACATCAAGAAAACAACTCTTGCTGTAAGTTGCTTATTTAGTTCCATATTCCCAAGGTCTTTTGTGTATGACCTCATCCCACGTCTTCTTTGGTCCCCTGGGATGAGGTCATGCAAAAGACCTCAGGGATAGCTTAAGGGTCTCTGATTTATAGATTTTAAAATTTAATTCATTTTTTTGTTTTGTTTTATTGCCAGCAAGGGCCCCTTTTAAGTCCTAATTAATTTCTTTTGTTAAAGGATGCCTTCAAGCGCTCTATTTATTAAATTTTTTTTTCAACTTTTGTTGCCAGCAAGGGCCTTTTAAGTCCTAATTCATTTCTTTTGTTACAGGACGCCTTCTATCTATCGAAGAAGCTTTTCGGATGGAGTTACTATATGGCTGTTTTCTTCCCGTAGCAAAAGGGTTTTCAGCCCTCAACAAGAAATATACATTGCTGATTATACCATCCACGCCAGCCAAGAGGTTCTACGGCCTGCCCATGACGATGTGCGTAGGATGGTGTACCAGTATGCCATAGCTTGTGGAGCAAGAGCATCCCCGCTGCCTGGGAGAAAGAGAAAATGGCGACAAGGGACTGTACTTTTGCCTTCATGAAAACCCTCATCCAAACCTTGTATTGAAGGGTCCGGAAGGCATGTCCATTGCCAGGATTGTGCCTTTAAACAAAGTCAATGTGGAAACCCTTCTTTAAGGCTTACACATTAGCTTTTGGGGAAGTAACATTCAAAGCCGGAACCCGGGTAAAACAAATTTTGGGTGAGAGTTTAAATTTTCGACTGTTATGAAGCCAGTCAAGGTTGTGTGTGCGAGAGGCCAGCCAGTAGCCACGCAGGAACTCGTGAACGCGGTGACAGCATGACGTTTGTGGGCATTATAAATGCTGTGGGGCAGGGCCAACCTCCAGTGTTTTATAATTCCAGATGCCGATGGAATCCCGCTTTCATGAGGAACACGATCTTTGGTTCCAAAGGGATATTGCATCCTAAATGGCTGGATGAATGGTGAATGCTTCGTGCAGACACTTCAGCATCTCCATGAGAAGTCTTGTTCTTTTGTAGAGAACAAGATTCTTCTGATCATGGACAATGCTGAATGTCACATGAACATTCAGCCTGTTGAGTTTGCGATAATGCATGGTATCGTGATTGTTACCTTGCCTTTCCCCATACAACAGACAAACTCCAGCCATTGGATGTGAGTGTCTTTGGTCCCTTTAAGACATTCCTGCGGGGCCCTACTGAACAGCCACGCGCTCATGCACCCTAACGAGCACATAACAGTCCACAAGTTGCCAGAGTTTGCTTCTGAGGCATGGACCAAGCCACTACCCCCTCCAACATTCTCAGTGGTTTCCGGGCGCTGGTATATGGCCACTCAATCGCAACATCTTCCAGATGATGTGTTTGTTAGGAGCGCATGTAACCGAGCGACCGGCACCACCAGAATTTGTAGTGGAAGTTACTCCAACTTCTTCTGATGGAGGAAGTTCAGATGGAGAGGAGCGACTGGTGAAGGCCATACCTCAGAAGCTATACCCCCTTCCCGCTGTGTCTCCCCGGCTAGATGATGTGCCTGCCACCCGGGCCCCAGCACGACAGAGCCTGCCACCCCGAGCACCAGCAAGACAGAGCCTGCCACCCCGGGCCCCCAGCACGACAGAGCCTGCCACCCGGGCCCCCACGACGCCCCCCCGCACCCCGGGCCCCAGCACGACAAAGCCCGCCACCCCGAGCCCCGCACGACAGAGCCTGCCACCCCGGGCCCCAGCACGATGCACCCTGCCAACCCGGGGGCCCGAGCAACGATGCACCCTGCCACCCCAGGACACCCTTCTCAACAGCAGGGCTTAACCCCAGAGTGTGTCAGGCCGTTCCTAAGGCTAATCCTCGTCCTTATGGAAAGGGACGGAAGAGGGTGCGGGCCTGCATTTTAACCCAGAATGAGGAGGCAATATCTGACCTGAGGTTGAAGGCAGAGAAGAGGCAGAAGCTGGAAGACAAAAAGAAGGCAGCGGCTGAAAAGAAAACATTGGGAAAGAAGAAGGGTCCACAGGGGAAGAAGTCTGTGCCTGTCCCGGAGGAAGACACCACTGACGAGGAGGAGGTTGATGATGTCCGACTTCAGCTGGACGACTCCTCCGAGTACTCGGATGAGGTGGACGACGAGGGCACCTGGACTTTCAAACATCATACCCTTTTGCTGCGAAAACATCACAGGTGGGGGACTTTGTTCTGGTTCAGTGAAGCTGGAGGAGGGAAGGGTGTGGGCACATTAGTGTGCTATGTTGCTCAGGTGTTGGCCATCATGGAGGATGGAAAATTAAACCTTTCTTTCCTCCGGATGAAGTCCGCTAACACCCGAGACACGTTCACCTTCCCCACCATCCTAGATGAAGCTTCTGTTGATCCAGAAAAGTGCAAGGGTGTCCCGGTGACCTCCAAGGGCATCACCAAGAGGCAGGCTGACCTGGTGAAGGTGTTTCCCCCCCCTGCATGCCTTCAGATGCACTTCTGAATAGTGAGCATAAAAATACCTAGACCTATCTTTTTAAAAAATGTATTTTATATGAGCTTAAACTTTCATTTCATCACCTAATAATAATGGTGGGTGTCTAGGCTTAGCATATATGTTGATTTCAGGCAAAAAAACACAATAATGTTTGATGTAATATGAGTTTAAAAATATCATACGGTGCCCCCCATACCTGATCCGGTGTCCCCCCTCGTGGGGGGGACACCGGACGAGGTGCCAAAAATTTATAAAAAACCTTTAAAAGACCCTTATTATCTGAGTTAAGAATTCATGAGGGTACCATAGGTGGGCCATATTGTGAAGTTTGTTTTGGGGACAGTGTGCACTCTCTCAGGTAAAAAAAGGATTTTTTTTGAATATTTTTCCACCCAATAGTACGGTGTCCCCCCACACCACCCTACTGAGTTTTAATACAATATTAATTTGTATTGATTGAAAGTATAATATTTTCAAACACTGCATGCAGTTACCTTATGAGAAATGTCCTCTGGCAAATTCATCCCTGTGCTGTAGACCCGGCGTCCTGCGTCTACGTCCTGGTGCAATGTTTGCACGGTCTTTTTCGATGATGTCGTCTTCATGATCACCACCACCATCATCATCTTCTTCTGATGAAAAGCAAACAATAAGGGAAATTGTCTACGGATGAATTTTTCATTACCATACAAGTTTTGCAAGTGTGTATACTAGGAGATCAAAAGAAAATGTGGACTGTATACGTGCTTTTGTATACAGTAAACTGCGGAGTAAATACATCAATGAAGTGTGAATAAATTATTATAAAGGGGAAAAAAAATTGGCTACAATATATTATGTTATAAGATAACTTAACAGTTCAAAAGATAAATGAAAATTAGCAGATGGATGAAAATTCCTATAAATCCATTACTGCTTAACTAAAAATAAAAACATAGATTTTCTTGTGCACAATAAAAAAAAGATAATATAAACACAAGAACAGTAATACAAAAATTACTGCTGGGCATTGCAACAGTTCTCATCTAGAGATGTTGTATGCACAAGCCAGTGACAGTGCAGTCTTGCCGAGAAAGAGCNCCCTGGTACAAGTGCCAAAGGTACTTCCAGTGGCTCCTCTGCACTGACAGATGCTCCTCCTGATAAACCCTTTGGGTGCAGTTTCCCATAGCTGTCGGGCACCATCGCCCTGGTCTTGTCCGTCCTCCCATCGTAACCCAATCCAACTATTTTGGTACCCTGGTTAGGGTACGCCGTATAACAAAAAATTCTTTTCTCAACTTTGGCATGCCAATTTCCTATGTAAAATGGAGTTCTAAGACGATTTTATCATGTTCCATTTTTGCATTTGAGCAATTCTTACTATACAAAATCGCACTTAAACTATGTTTTGCATATAAATATAAAAGTCCATTTTTGCATAGCAAGAAGTGCTCAAACTCAAAAGTTGAAGAGGCCAAACTACCTTAAAATTCAATTTTACATAAGAAAACACCCTGCCAAATTCGAAATAATCTATATTTCACTTTTCATTGGACCTACGACGTACCCTAATTGTAGGCTCCCAGCAAAAACTTAACATTTGGAGATTCTACAAACTTTTTGCCCTGCCAGATGGGACTGTATTTAAACACAGCCTGAAACGACCTGATTTTCAGAAATGATTATGTCTTCAGGTGAAATCTTAAATAAAACAGTACAGCAATATGTAATAATATAACAAGGGGAACATGAAGCTTTAAAGTGAGTGCCCATTGACTTTGTTCTTTTTGCTGTATATTTGCAATGTGTGTGATATGAAGGATTCAAGGATGGGATCCAAAGAGTTTTGGCAATGACTGTAAATCATGAAGATGTAATGGGAAGAAAAAATACCTATGTACAAAATTTTTCGGCAAATAAAGGCTGACATACAATTAATAACTAAATGTGGTAGGAGGATGACTGAACAAAAAGAAAGTGTCTTTAACAATAAGCAAAATAATAATAGCTAATTAGCAGTCCAGCCAGGCCGGGCCAGGCGCTGTTTTTGCGAGGAGAGCTAGACGGCTGGAACGGCCGGGACTGTCTAGGCCTTTCCAGCTGGTCAAATTAATAACTCTTTGGTGTATCTGGGGGGGAGGGGGGGGTGTTAAACTTGCAGGACGGTAGAACCGCCCACTCGATCCCCCAGCCAATAGGAACCACGAATGGGACGGGGCCGGTCTGGATGTGTTTTCGCGAGCATCAGCCCAGCCTGGGCCAACCTAGACATTCCTGGCAAACCTTGCAAAAACGCGCTGCAAGTATCCATGGTGGGCTCCGGGTATGTGTGCATAACCGCTGTCTCCACCAGCAGCTGTGGAAGTACATAGGTGGGTGTAATATTATCAAGATAATCAATTTTTTCCTACATCATAGGATACTAATGAAGGGCAGAAAAAAACATTATAAAAACCCTGCTTTTTCTCAGTCTTTACTTAAAAGATTGAGATAGACTTCAAATATGTTGGGATGCGAGGCACAAAAATGAATGAATCAGTTTCGTACTGCACTGAATGTATTCATAAAGCAAATTATTAAGGTACATGAACTGTTGCTCTCAATTAAGCACGTAAGACAAAACAACATCGTCTACATATATATATTTTTTAATACTGGCTACAATACGTACCTATTCTTGACTTGCAGTGATTACTGTTGCGTGTAGTGGTGGTGGGCTATGTTTCATAGCAAATCCCATCACCACTATACGCACACAACCATTCAACTGACAGAGGTGGATACTGATATAATGATACTGATATAATAATGATACTATAATCACTGATACATACATACTTAAGTACTGATCATTATTTTGCATAATGTCTTTGTTTTTTTACGATAAACACCTTAGTAAAAGTGATGGTGCAAATAATTATGTTACTTTCAATAGTTCTGTGTGCATACTGAAGTAAAATTTTAATTCCTCTTAGTTATCATCATCAGTAGGGTGGGGTGGGGTCACACCGAACGGGGGGGATCACCGTACGAAGGCTACAACGCGAAAATTAATTCAAATTTCGCGCCACCATGCCACCACGGATGCAGCGCCACGCTCAGTGAACTACATGCGAGCAACAGGGTAGCGTCAGCGTCACCTCCGTGTTTACCAGGTAAGAAATTTTATTTTTCGTATGTTCCTTGTCACTTTTCGCCGTTCTTATATAGTGTCTCATGTCGGCTGTGATGGCGCGATTCTTTTGAGGTAAGTTGCAATACGAGGTATAACCGTATTGACATGTTATTGAGTGAAAAAGTAGTGCATGCTTTCGAACAGGCCGCGGTGGCATTATTTACAAAAAAATTGGTGGCGCGGGGGATCAACGTATGGTGAAGTGCGGGGGATCAACGTACAGTGAAATTTTGAAAAAGCTATATCTTTTGAAATACCTACACAAACATAAAAAAACAGTGATTGGGACTATGTATATTCGCATGATATAAATGGTGGTGGTGAACTAGTGCATTTAAATTAAATGGAACAGTGTTTTTTTGTGGCATAAAGTTGAAGGTGATTGGTATTAAATTATGATGCTATATCAGTGTTATTATGCTATAAGACATGAACTAACTATTATATAAGTGATTTATGTTATTAGAATGATTCTAGAATTAATTTTTTATGGTTAAAAAAACCATTTAACACTGCATATTTTCGGGGCATGACGTTCGGTGATCCCCCGCATCACTACGATTTGGAAAATCTATATATTTTTAAATACTTAGAAAAACATAAGAAAAAGTGACTGACTATGCATATTAGCATGATATTAAATGGTGGTGGTGAAACTAGTGCATTTAAATTAAATGGAACAGTGTTTTTTTTTTTTGGTGTAAAGTTGAAGGTGATTGGTATTAAATTATGATGCTATATCAGTTATTATGCTATAAGCACATGAACTAACTATTATATAAGTGATTTATGTTATTAGAATGATTCTAGAATTAATTTTTTATGGTTAAAAAAAACATTTAACACTGCATATTTTGGGGGCATGACGTTCGGTGATCCCCCAATATGCCAGACTCATAGTCCCAAAATAATATGGTGGCCATGCAAGAATCGCCTCTACACTGTAAAAAATACTAAGCTAAGCTAACCTAAACTAACCTAACCTAACTATGCATGATGTCTAATGTCATTAACTCTTTTCAGATCTAACCTAACCTACCGCCATCACCGTCATCATGCCTCGCAAATATGTCAGGAAGAGCGACAAGCAGATGGACCGCACTGACCTGGAGGCTGCCTTAAGCACCGCGTGGCCACTAGCTGCAGCCTGAAAGAAGCCGCTGACAGATTCAACATCAAGAAAACAACGTCTTGCTGTAAGTTGCTCTATTTAGTTCCATATCTCCCCAAGGTCTTTTTGTATGACCTCATTCCCACGTCTTCTTTGGTCTCCCTGGGATGAGGTCATGCAAAAAGACCTCGGGGATAGCTTAAGGGTCTCTAGATTTATAGATTTTAAAATTTATTCATTTTTTGTTAGCTTTTATTGCCAGCAAGGGCCTTCTAAGTCCTAATTAATTTCTTTTGTTAAAGGATGCCTTCAAGCGCTCTATTTATTAATTTTTTTGTCAACTTTTGTTGCCAGCAAGGGCCTTTTAAGTCCTAATTCATTTCTTTTGTTACAGGACGCCTTCTATCTATCGAAGAAGCTGTCGGATGGAGTTACCTATATGGCTGTTGCTTCCCGTAGCAATAGGGTTTTCAGCCCTCAACAAGAAATATACATTGCTGATTATACCATCCACGCAGCCAAGATGTTCTACGGCCTGCCCATGAACGATGTGCGTAGGATGGTGTACCAGTATGCCATAGCTTGTGGGAGCAAGAGCATCCCTGCTGCCTGGGAGAAAGAGAAAATGGCGACAAGGGACTGGTACTATGCCTTCATGAACCGTCATCCAAACCTTGTATTGAAGGCTCCGGAAGGCATGTCCATTGCCAGGATTGTTGCCTTCAACAAAGTCAATGTGGAAACCTTCTTTAAGGCTTACACATTAGCTTTGGAGAAGTACACATTCACGCCGGACCGGATATACAATTTGGATGAGAGTTCATTGTCGACTGTTATGAAGCCAGTCAAGGTTGTGTGTGCGAGAGGCCAGCCAGTAGCCACGCAGGTAACTCGTGAACGCGGTGACAGCATGACGTTTGTGGGCATTATAAATGCTGTGGGGCAGTCCAAACCTCCAGTGTTTATAATTCCCAGATGCCGATGGAATCCCGCTTTCATGAGGAACACGATCTTTGGTTCCAAAGGGATATTGCATCCTAGTGGCTGGATGAATGGTGAATGCTTCGTGCAGACACTTCAGCATCTCCATGAGAAGTCTTGTTCTTCTGTAGAGAACAAGATTCTTCTGATCATGGACAATGCTGAATGTCACATGAACATTCAGCCTGTTGAGTTTGCGATAATGCATGGTATCGTGATTGTTACCTTGCCTCCGCATACAACAGACAAACTCCAGCCATTGGATGTGAGTGTCTTTGGTCCCTTTAAGACATTCCTGCGTGCCCTACTGAACGACCACGCGCTCATGCACCCTAACGAGCACATAACAGTCCACAAGTTGCCAGAGTTTGCTTCTGAGGCATGGACCAAAGCCACTACCCCCTCCAACATTCTCAGTGGTTTCCGGGCGACTGGTATATGGCCACTCAATCGCAACATCTTCCCAGATGATGTGTTTGTAGGAGCGCATGTAACCGAGCGACCGGCACCACCAGAATTTGTAGTGGAAGTTACTCCAACTTCTTCTGATGGAGGAAGTTCAGATGGAGAGGAGCGACTGGCTGAAGGCCATACCTCAGAAGCTATACCCCTTCCCGCTGTGTCTCCCAGGCTAGATGATGTGCCTGCCACCCCGGGCCCCAGCACGACAGAGCCTGCCACCCCGAGCACCAGCACGACAGAGCCTGCCACCCCGGGCCCCAGCACGACAGAGCCTGCCACCCCGGGCCCCAGCACGACGCCCCCTGCCACCCGGGCCCCAGCACGACAAAGCCTGCCACCCCGAGCCCCAGCACGACAGAGCCTGCCACCCCGGGCCCCAGCACGATGCACCCATGCCACCCCGGGGGCCCCAGCACGAGCACCCTGCCACCCAGGACACCCTTCTCAACAGACAGACTTAACCCCAGAGTGTGTCAGGCGTTCCTAAGGCTAATCCTCGTCCTTATGGAAAGGGACGGAAGAGGGTGCGGGCCTGCATTTTAACCGAGAATGAGGAGGCAATATCTGACCTGAGGTTGAAGGCAGAGAAGAGGCAGAAGCTGGAAGACAAAAAGAAGGCAGCGGCCTGAAAAGAAAACATTGGGAAAAGAAGAAGGGTCCACAGCGGAAGAAGTCTGTGCCTGTCCCGGAGGAAGACACCACTGACGAGGAGGAGGTTGATGATGTCCGACTTTAGCTGGACGACTCCTCCGAGTACTCGGATGAGGTGGACGACGAGGGCACCTGGACTGCAGCATCATACCCTTTTGCTGCGAAAACATCACAGGTGGGGGACTTTGTTCTGGTTCAGCTGAAGCTGGAGGAGGGAAGGGGTGTGGGGCACATTAGTGTGCTATGTTGCTCAGGTGTTGGCCATCATGGAGGATGGAAAATTAAACCTTTCTTTCCTCCGGATGAAGTCCGCTAACACCCGAGACACGTTCACCTTCCCTACCATCCTAGATGAAGCTTCTGTTGATCCAGAACAGTGCAAGGGTGTCCTGGTGACCTCCCAAAGGGGATCACCAAGAGGCAGGCTGACCTGGTGAAGGTGTTTCCCCCGCTGCATGCCTTCATGATGCACTTCTGAATAGTGAGCATAAAAATACCTAGACCTATCTTTTAATAAATGCTATTTTTTATGAGCTTATCTTTCATTTCATCACCTAATAATAATGGTGGGGGGTCTAGGGTTAGCATATATGTTGATTTCAGGCAAAAAAAAACAATAATGTTTGATGTAATATGAGTTTAAAAATATCATACGGTGCCCCCCCATACTGATCCGGTGTCCCCCCTCGTGGGGGGGACACCGGACGAGGGTGCCAAAAAATTTATAAAAAACCTTAAATGACCCTTATTATCTGAGTTAAGAATTCATGAGGGTACCATAGGTGGGCCATATTGTGAAGTTGTTTTGGGCACAGTGTGCACTCTCTCAGGTAAAAAATGGATTTTTTATGAATATTTTTCCACTAATAGTACGGTGTCCCCCGACACCACCCTACTGAGTTAATACAATATTAATTTGTATTGCATTGAAAGTATAATATTTTCAAACACTGCATGCAGTTACCTTATGAGAAATGTCCTCTGGCAAATTCATCCCTGTGCTGTAGACCCGGCGTCCTGCGTCTACGTCCTGGTGCAATGTTTGCACGGTCTTCTTCGATGATGTCGTCTTCATGATCACCACCACCATCATCATCTTCTTCTGATGAAGAGCAAACAATAAGGGAAATTGTCTACGGATGAATATTTTCATTACCATACAAGTTATGCAAGTGTGTATACTAGGAGATCAAAAGAAAATGTGGACTGTATACGTGCTTAGTATACAGTAAACTGCGTGAGTATATACATCAATGAAGTGTGAATAAATTATTATAAGGGAAAAAATTGGCTACAATATATTATGTTATAAGATAACTTAACAGTTCAAAAGATAAATGAAAATTAGCAGATGGATGAAAATTCCTATAAATCCATTACTGCTTAACTAAAAATAAATACATAGATTTTCTTGTGCACAATAAAATAAAGATAATATAAACACAAGAACAGTAATACAAAAATTACCTGCTGGTGGCATTGCAACAGTTCTCATCTTAGAGATGTTGTATGCACAAGCCATGATGACAGTGCAGGTCTTGCCGGAGAAAGACGAACTTCCCCATGCAATACATGAAGGCGCCGTTTAAGACCAATCATTCTTTCAACGAGGCTCCGTGTTTGTTTGTGTGCCCTGCAGGTATAAACAATAATTAACCCGTAAAGCGCGGCTATGCTCATTTGTCACTCGCTAAAGAAAACGCGAGTATGCCCAATTGGGCTGCCGCCAAATTCAAAAAGGTGTGGCAAATTTTTCGGTCGGTGAAATCTGGCAACTCTACTTTACCTGATAATGACCCAGGGGCAGGGGTCACACATAGCTCAGTGACCCAGTGACCAGCATGGAAGGTGAAGGGCTGACAGGTCTCTCCCTATCGCGGGCAGAGAGATTAGAGAGGAAGACCCTTGCAGCCTGTTTCTGTGAACGAGCTGTACCATGGATTCCATAAACTCAACGCTCTTCATCTTGCAAGTACAATCATAGAATAACCACAAGACTTTAGCAAAAAAAAATATTTTTAGCGGTTGCACAAATATATGGGAATACATTGATACACATTCAAGTTTGTTTAGCGACTATAAGAATTCTGGCAAAAGTCCCACGTACACAGAGATATTGTCACACAGGTATCCGTAGTTTACGGGTTAAGAGAAACATTATAAATATATAAGTCAAAAAGGTTTAGATTATTTGCAATCTAACCCTCTTCAACATAAAAAGGACTTTGGTAGATATTTAGTTGGAATGACCAAACTATATTAGAGTGTTAATTTTATATGACCATATTCTTTAAAGTCCTAGTCGCAGATGCATGAATTTTCATAGTGATAATGCCTTGACTGAATATATAAGACCACAGTGGGAATTCAATGGTTCTTTTGTACTCATGAAAGATGGGCTCTCTCTGCTGGCCATTATAAGCACATACTTATATTTTCTGCTCTAGGATGTAGTGGATATAATCAACTTCTTGAAACACAAATATATTATTCATTTTACTAAAAAAAAATAATAAATAATGCCCATTTAGAAAATAATTCGCAGGAGTTGGCGTTGCCAACCAGCCGCGGATGCCGGGCAATCGCGCACCATCAGGTTAGCTTAAGGCCGTGTCACACGGGGATATTTTCCGGCCTTTTCTTGTATTTTGCTACCATTTGATGCCCTTAGTGGCGACAAAAAATGCACGTTGTCACACGGCGTTTCGGCTACGAGCATTTTCCGGGACACGCAACCAAAACAAACATTATAACAGCCAGACGAAGTGTTCTTGCACATCCATAGTGTTTGTTTGGTTGCGGGGTCCCGGAAGATGCCAGTAAATGATACTCGTAGCTGAAACGCCGTGTGCCGACACACACATTTTTGCCGCTACTACGGGCATCAAATGGTAGTAAAATACCAAAAAGATACCGGAAAATATCGCGTGTGACACGGCCTTTAGTTAACCTAAATAACTACAAAATAGGTATTAAGTAGATACAAAACCTATCCCAAACTTATCCTAAACTAACCTAACCTAAACCAAACCTAAATATAAACATAAGCAACATACAAACTAAACGTAACCTAACCTACCTATTATTAACTATTATAAATAAGTGCTATATTTTAGTTTCCAGAGAAAAGTTACTACTGCACATTATACTGAGCCAAAAATACTACAAAAAAAGTAGGTATTATTTTACACTAGGACCAGAATTCCCTAAACAATTGGGGGTACGGTTTCTGTTTGCCTCATTGGATTCTAGGAAACATTCTCTCTCTAAGGTTCTGTCGCAAATCATTACATTTGGAGATATGACGTGTTGTTTATAGGGAAGAGAGAGACAAGTGTTTACGTGCGCCTCACTCTTCTTCTCTTGTGACCTGCATCGCCTCTGTTCTCCCTTGCGCGGATACTTCTAATGAGGATTTGGCTTTAGTTAGGAAATTAAAACGTGGGGTTAAGTTAGGTTAGGTTAGGTTACAAAGTCTAAAGGTGGGGTTAGGCTACTTAATTTTCATATCTCTTATACACTCCTTCCTACTAAAAACATTTTATGTCTCCGAAAGTACTGATTTGCGACGGAAACTCAGATTGATAGTTTCTTGGAATACAAAAAAANCGCTCGAATCAAAATGGCGGCGCGTCTGACGTCAGCAACACCCTCTCGTTCCCGCGCGGCAGTCGGGTCTGGCGTGGATATATAGCTGCAGCCCGCACCCCTCACCATTACCTATACAGCCACCAAGCCACCCGCACCAAGCAACACCTTCAGGATCCCAAAGACACCACCTTCAGGATACCTAACACCACCTTCGGGATACCAAGACCCCACCTTCACCTGGCCAAGACACGGGATAATAGCTTCAAGTTACCCTCAAGTCAAGCGTCACTTTTTCATCCCAGCCAAGTGTGCCATTTTCACACCTATAGCTGGCATTGATGGAACGGGCGGTGGCAACGTGTTAGGCGCCCTGCGGCCCATGACAATAGAGCCTGTCATGCTGAGGACGGCGCGTGCAAGGAGGCTATGCTGATCTACACAGAGATCGTACAGATGAACAAGATCTGCACCGTCAAGTTTGGCTATTCCAAGAGGTGAGCGGCCCATGTGTCTCTTTGTATAACGTAACCCTTCCTCAGATTCCCGCATAACACAATCTTCATTCCTGTCATTCTGAAAACATTCTTTGTAATATACATAAACACACTGTAGCTACACCCCTTTGGCAAAAACAAGCCATCCCCCAGCCATCGCGTCTACAGTATATATATACAGTCACTACATCGCGGGTGTTTTTGGGTTGGTGCAGGTGTGTGGGAACCTCACGGCCTACGGGGATCACAACGTGGCGGTGCAGGGGGAAAGTCACGGTTTTCACCTTCTACAACAGCATCATCATGTCCTGCTGCCGCTTATCTACGTGCTCTCCATGGGCGCCTGGAGTGACAAGTACGGCGCAAGGTACTGACAGGCAAGCGTGTACCCCTTGCAAGGACAGTTTTGAAATAAGCTGTCGTTGTTATATAGATGATGCGGTCTATAGAGTACATGTCAAAGTGTAGTTATCGCAATGGTGTGTTTTCAGTTTCCCATCATATCACGCTGGCGTCCCGCATCCTGCACTCTGCGGGCATTTACTCGTCAACTGGCAGACGCGGGGGCCCCGTGGAGGTGCTGAAACCCCGTCAGGGCTGCTGGAGGCCCTGGGCGGGGGCACGCCGGCATTCTCTCCTCCACCATCAGCTACATCAGTGACATCACACGCGAGAAGGATCGCACGTCCCGCCTCAGCACCGCCAACTCCCTGTGGTTCCTCGGGGGTCCCATGGGCACCCTGGTGGCCGCTGTGATGATCCAGCACGGCGGCTACAACCTGCCCCTGGCCCTCGTGTGCCTCGCCTACATCGCCGCCGTGGTGTACGTGGTGGTGTTCATCAGTGAGAGCCACGGGCCCCGCGCCAAGAAGGAGCTGCAGGCCAGGGGCTCCCCCCCGCAGGACACCACCGCCACCACCACCACCGTGCCCCTCACCACCATGATCAAAGACTTCTTTGACTGGCACCGCGTGCTGGAGTCCTTCAAGACGGCCTTCAAGCGCCGTGACGGCAACGTGCGCGCGCTGCTGCTCATCGTGCTCGCCGCCAACATGGTGCGCCGCGTGGCCCGAGGTAACTATTGCATCACAGTGACACCTGCCTGCAGGTTGCCACGGATACATGACACAGCGCCGCTGTTTGGCATATAGAGAGACGAGGCGGAGGATTTGACGCGGCACTAAGCTTTTTTCCCCCTGGTTGCAGGCTTCTTCATGTACCAGTTCGCGCGCCAAGTGCTGGACTGGGACGCCTCGGAGTACGGTTACTGGATCACCTACCGCAACCTGCTGGCGGCCCTCGGTACGTGTGCCATCCTCCCTGCCTTCATGCCACTCATTCCTGCCCCATATGACAACACGTGTGTGTGTGTGTGTGTGTGTGTGTGTGTGTGTGTGTGTGTTCAGGTACACAGGAGTAACGCGCTAATTCAATGTAACATGGCTTTGCAGGCTCGCTGTTCCTGGTGCCGCTGCTGACCCCGCAAGCTGTCCCTTCCGGACACGTCCTGGTGGTCGTGGGCACGGGGTCCCTCATCCTAGAGTACCCGTTATACGGCCTCACCGGCGGCGTGTCCATGGGTTCCTCATGTGGCCCGGACCTCCCCGGGGCCTCGTGTCCAACGCCTGCGTCATCGCCTTCAAGTCCATGGCCACTAAACTGGTGACCAGCCGGGAGAAAGGTGAGCCACACGCCTGTCTTTTGAGTCACACGCCTGTCTTTGAGTCGGTCACCCCGCAAAGCAGTATGGAATAGGCACGAGTGTATTGCCCCTGTGCCTGTGGCTCCCTGTTATAGCCTTGCCTCTCCCCGTGCCCTCAGGTCGCATCACCGCCGTCATCGCCGCCCTGAACGGCCTGATGCCCATGGTGGGCTACGCCGCCTACTCGCCCCTCTACTACCACACCGTGGCCACCTTCCCGCCGCACAGTTCTATTCGGCGCCAGCCTCAACCCGCTCATCAGGTCACCTTCATGTAAGTGTTGGTGTGTTACCAGGCCCGTTTCTCACTCTATGCTATCACTACGCGGTTGCCTATAGGGCCCCCGAAGCCACCAAGGGGCCCCCAAGCTAACATTATATATTTTTTTCTGAATCTAGACTCTTTTACTATGAAAGTGCACCAGATTGATGCACTGAAATATTGAAGGCGTGCCCCCTGACCACCTTAGAGGGCTTGGAATTCCCCCACCATAGTTGTACAATGTACAAAATATTGCCCCAACAGCATGTCGCATAGGGCCCGAAAAGGCTAGAAACGCCACTGTGTGTCACCCATGGTTACCACCGGGGTAGTCATGCATGATACAATATATTCCCCTTCCCCCCCCCTCCCACACACACTGACAGCCTTGTCTTCCCGCCCTCCACAGAGCGATGGGCGTGACGCAAGTGTCCGCCTCGTACAGCGCCGTGGACCTGGAGAGGGGCAAGGACGCGCCTATCATCCTGCACGGATTCAAGAGGCGATCCTCCGTCACACTCAAGGCCATCGCCCGCACCTTCAGCTTACCCGGCGGGAAAAATGTTGTCACCATCCCCGCCCCGCGATGGCCCACTCATGCTCCCCCACGCTGAAGGAGGAGGAGGTGTCAGCAGTGTCAGGAGCGTCAGGCTGTTACTCCAATGCAATGAGTGACGCCGAACTGACAGCCTTGGAGACGGCAGTAGAAGGGAGGAGTGATGCCCTGCCGAGGGCGCTCGCTACCGAAGGAGGAACACTCGCCAGTGTGACACCCACTATACTGTTTTTTAACGAGGTGAAAAATCCTGCCCCTTGCTGCTTACTGCGATATTGATGCCAGAGGAATTTACGCTTCTTCTAATTCACTTGTTTTTTCATTTTAACCATATATCGGTAAACAGAGGCATCATTCAAGCATGAGACCTTAAGATAGAATGGAATTTTTGCCTCGTAAAAAAAATAGACTATACCTATACAGGGCGTGACTTTAGACTCTGCACGTCTTGCGATCTCAGGGATAAGATTGAAACCTTGTTTATTTATAACTAGCGCAAAGCCCCTCCGGCGGACTTTTGGCTAGCACTGCGAGGCTATTGATGGGCCGTTGGCCAACCTGTTTTTGTGGGCCTTTGGCCAACAAAACAGACTCTCCAATAGCCCTTCTAACTTTCCTGAAATCATGGATGTAGAAATGTATGTATTCCCCCCACCCTTTTTCACTCACCCATTACCCATCACCACACACCATTATTCACCCATACCCTCACCACACACCCTTCACTCACCTCACCCCCCACCATTCACTCACCATCACCCCAACCCATCCCCACACGCACCCATTCACTTACCCATCACCCTTACATCAAGGTTTCCTCAATTCTCGCAACCTACTTTTTTTTCACAATTCTCGCTAATAGGCACTAAAAAAAAAAAAAAAAAAAAATAGAAGTGATCGGATCAGCCCATAAGGGGCTTAAAACCTTCCCTGTCAACCTGTCCAAAACGTGCCATTGATGGGATTCGCCCCCAGGGGCGGACCTTATGCCGGACACACAGACAGACAGACACACTTTCGCTTATATTATTATAGATTATCACAAGTCATATCACGCTTCGCTATTTTCCTCTTCTTCTTGTGACCTCTTCTGTTAAGGATAGCTTTTTTTTTTTTATTTACATAGGATCACTTCGTAGGTCCTCTCCTCGCCTCCTCCTCCTCATCTCCTCTCCTCTCCTATCAACATTGCCAGTTGCTCATATATTATGGTCAATGTTAACGAGACATTAATATAGCCTGTTTATTTATGTGTGAATGTAGGGTGGGGTGGGGTCACACCGAACGGGGGGGATCACCGTACGAAGGCTACAACGCGAAAATTAATTCAAATTTCGCGCACCATGCCACAGGGATGCAGCGCCACCCTCAGTGAACTACATGCGAGCAACAGGGTAGGTCAGCGTCACCTCTGTGTTTACCAGTAAGAAATTTTATTTTTCTATGTTCCTTGTCACTTTTCGCCGTTCTTATATAGTGTCTCATGTCGCTGTGATGGCGTGATTCTTTTGAGGTAATTTGCAATACGAGGTTAACCGTTTTGACATGTTATTGAGTGAAAAAGTAGTGCATGCTTCAACAGGCCGCGGTGGATTATTTACAAAAAATGGTGGCGCGGGGGATCAACGTAATGGTGAAAGGCGGGGATCAACGTACAGTGAAATTTGGAAAAGCCTATATCTTTTGAAATACCTACACAAACATAACAAACAGTGATTGACTATGTATATTCGCATGATATTAAATGGTGGTGGTGAACTAGTGCATTTAAATTAAAGGACAGTTTTTTTTGTGCATAAAGTTGAAGGTGATTGGTATTAAATTATGATGCTATATCGTGTTATTTTGCTATAAGCCATGACTAACTATTATATAATGTTTATGTTATTAGAATGATTCTAGAATAATTTTTTATGTTAAAAAACCATTTAACATGCATATTTTCGGGGCATACGTTGGGTTTGATCCCCGCATCACTACGATTTTGGAAAATCTATATTTTTAAATACTTAGAAAAACATAAGAAAAGTGACTGACTATGCATATTAGCATGATATTAAATGGTGGTGGTGAACTAGTGCATTTAAATTAAATGGAACAGTGTTTTTTTGTTGGTGTAAAGTTGAAGGTGATTGGTATTAAATTATGATGCTATATCAGTGTTATTTGCTATAAGCACATGAACTAACTATTATATAAGTGATTTATGTTATTAGAATGATTCTAGAATTAATTTTTTATGGTTAAAAAAAACATTTAACACTGCATATTTTGGGGGCATGACGTTCGGTGATCCCCACATATATTGCCAGAATCATAGTCCCAAAATAATATGTGGCCATGCAAGAATCGCCTCTACACTGTAAAAATACTAAGCTAAGCTAACCTAAACTAACCTAACTAACTATGCATGATGTCTAATGTCATTAACTCTTTTCAGATCTAACCTAACCTACCGCCATCACCGTCATCATGCCTCGCAAATATGTCAGGAAGAGCGACAAGCAGATGGACCGCACTGACCTGGAGGCTGCCTTTAAGCACCGCGTGGCCACTAGCTGCAGCCTGAAAGAAGCCGCTGACCAGATTCACATCAAGAAAACAACTCTTGCTGTAAGTTGCTCTATTTAGTTCCCATATCTCCCCAAGGTCTTTTGTATGACCTCATCCCACGTCTCTTTGGTCTCCCTGGGATGAGGTCATGCAAAAAGACCTCAGGGATAGCTTAAGGGTCTCTAGATTTATAGATTTTAAAATTTATTCATTTTTTGTTAGCTTTTATTGCCAGCAAGGGCCTTCTAAGTCCTAATTAATTTCTTTTGTTAAAGGATGCCTTCAAGCGCTCTATTTATTATTTTTTTGTCAACTTTTGTTGCCAGCAAGGGCCTTTTAAGTCCTAATTCATTCTTTTGTTACAGGACGCCTTCTATCTATCGAAGAAGCTGTCGGATGGAGTTACCTATATGGCTGTTGCTTCCCGTAGCAATAGGGTTTTCAGCCCTCAACAAGAAATATACATTGCTGATTATACCATCCACGCAGCCAAGATGTTCTAACGCCTGCCCATGAACGATGTGCGTAGGATGGTGTACCAGTATGCCATAGCTTGTGGGAGCAAGAGCATCCCGCTGCCTGGGAGAAAGAGAAAATGGCGACAAGGGACTGGTACTATGCCTTCATGAACCGTCATCCAAACCTTGTATTGAAGGCTCCGGAAGGCATGTCCATTGCCAGGATTGTTGCCTTCAACAAAGTCAATGTGGAAACCTCTTTAAGGCTTACACATTAGCTTTGGAGAAGTACACATTCACGCCGGACCGGATATACAATTTGGATGAGAGTTCATTGTCGACTGTTATGAAGCCAGTCAAGGTTTGTGTGCGAGAGGCCAGCCAGTAGCCACGCAGGTAACTCGTGAACGCGGTGACAGCATGACGTTTGTGGGCATTATAAATGCTGTGGGGCAGTCCATCCCTCCAGTGTTTATAATTCCCAGATGCCGATGGAATCCCGCTTTCATGAGGAACACGATCTTTTTGGTTCCAAAGGGATATTGCATCCTAGTGGCTGGATGAATGGTGAATGCTTCGTGCAGACACTTCAGCATCTCCATGAGAAGTCTTGTTCTTCTGTAGAGAACAAGATTCTTCTGATCATGGACAATGCTGAATGTCACCATGAACATTCAGCCTGTTGAGTTTGCGATAATGCATGGTATCGTGATTGTTACCTTGCCTCCGCATACAACAGACAAACTCCAGCCATTGGATGTGAGTGTCTTTGGTCCCTTTAAGACATTCCTGCGTGCCCTACTGAACGACCACGCGCTCATGCACCCTAACGAGCACATAACAGTCCACAAGTTGCCAGAGTTTGCTTCTGAGGCATGGACCAAAGCCACTACCCCCTCCAACATTCTCAGTGGTTTCCGGGCGACGGTATATGGCCACTCAATCGCAACATCTTCCCAGATGATGTGTTTGTAGGAGCGCATGTAACCGAGTCGACCGGCACCACCAGAATTTGTAGTGGAAGTTACTCCAACTTCTTCTGATGGAGGAAGTTCAGATGGAGAGGAGCGACTGGCTGAAGGCCATACCTCAGAAGCTATACCCCTTCCCGCTGTGTCTCCCAGGCTAGATGATGTGCCTGCCACCCCGGGCCCCAGCACGACAGAGCCTGCCACCCCGAGCACCAGCACGACAGAGCCTGCCACCCCGGGCCCCAGCACGACAGAGCCTGCCACCCCGGGCCCCAGCACGACGCCCCCTGCCACCCCGGGCCCCAGCACGACAAAGCCTGCCACCCCGAGCCCCAGCACGACAGAGCCTGCCACCCCGGGCCCCAGCACGATGCACCCTGCCACCCCGGGCCCGAGCACGACGCACCCTGCCACCCCAGGACACCCTTCTCAACAGACAGACTTAACCCCAGAGTGTGTCAGGCCGTTCCCTAAGGCTAATCCTCGTCCTTATGGAAAGGGACGGAAGAGGGTGCGGGCCTGCATTTAACCGAGAATGAGGAGGCAATATCTGACCTGAGGTTGAAGGCAGAGAAGAGGCAGAAGCTGGAAGACAAAAAGAAGGCAGCGGCTGAAAAGAAAACATTGGGAAAGAAGAAGGGTCCACAGCGGAAGAAGTCTGTGCCTGTCCCGGAGGAAGACACCCCCTGACGAGGAGGAGGTTGATGATGTCCGACTTCAGCTGGACGACTCCTCCGAGTACTCGGATGAGGTGGACGACGAGGGCACCTGGACTGCAGCATCATACCCTTTTGCTGCGAAAACATCACAGGTGGGGGACTTTGGTTCTGGTTCAGCTGAAGCTGGAGGAGGGAAGGGGTGTGGGCACATTAGTGTGCTATGTTGCTCAGGTGTTGGCCATCATGGAGGATGGAAAATTAAACCTTTCTTTCCTCCGGATGAAGTCCGCTAACACCCGAGACACGTTCACCTTCCCTACCATCCTAGATGAAGCTTCTGTTGATCCAGAACAGTGCAAGGGTGTCCTGGTGACCTCCAAGGGCATCACCAAGAGGCAGGCTGACCTGGTGAAGGTGTTTCCCCCGCTGCATGCCTTCATGATGCACTTCTGAATAGTGAGCATAAAAATACCTAGACCTATCTTTTAATAAATGCTATTTTATATGAGCTTATCTTTCATTTCATCACCTAATAATAATGGTGGGTGTCTAGGCTTAGCATATATGTTGATTTCAGGCAAAAAAAACACAATAATGTTTGATGTAATATGAGTTTAAAAATATCATACGGTGCCCCCCCATACCTGATCCGGTGTCCCCCCTCGTGGGGGGGACACCGGACGAGGTGCCAAAAATGTATAAAAAACCTTAAAATGACCTTATTATCTGAGTTAGAATTCATGAGGGTACCATAGGTGGGCCATATTGTGAAGTTTGTTTTGGGCACAGTGTGCACTCTCTCAGGTAAAAAATGGATTTTTTATGAATATTTTTCCACTAATAGTACGGTGTCCCCCGACACCACCCTACCCTATTTATAATGGATAGGTATGGTAATACAACTAATGGAAAAATGAGGCCTGTGTTTACAAGTGACCACCTCCCGCCACCCATGACTTATTTATATTTAGGACATAAGAAAATAAGGAAGCTACAAGATGCCGCGAGACTTACACGTGGTAGTTCCTGTTACTTAACACTACCTACCTCCACCTTTCATCCCCATCCATAACAGTCTAGCCTCCTTTTAAAGCTCCCTATTGACTCCGCACTACCTACATCCACCTTTCATCCCCATCCATAACACTGTCCAGCCTCCTTTTAAAGCTCCTTATTGACTCCGCTCTACCGACATCCACCTTTCATCCCCATCCATAACACTGTCCAGCCTCCTTTTAAAGCTCCCTATTGACTCCGCCCTACCGACATCCACCTTTCATCCCCATCCATAACACTGTCCAGCCTCCTTTTAAAGCTCCCTATTGACTCCGCCCTACCGACATCCACCTTTCATCCCCATCCATAACACTGTCCAGCCTCCTTTTAAAGCTCCCTATTGACTCCGCACTACCGACATCCACCTTTCATCCCCATCCATAACACTGTCTAGCCTCCTTTTAAAGCTCCCTATTGACTCCGCACTACCGACATCCACCTTTCATCCCCATCCATAACACTGTCTAGCCTCCTTTTAAAGCTCCCTATTGACTCCGCACTACCGACATCCACCTTTCATCCCCATCCATAACACTGTCTAGCCTCCTTTTAACCCTTAAAGTAATCGTCCAGACCCAATTTTTTTTGCCGAATTATGTTGAATGTACATTCAAAACACCTAATCCACCAAAAATAATTGATTTCCAGGCCTTATTTCCGTAAAAACACTACTTTTGTAAAAAGCGCGCGAAAAAAAAAATCTTTCCTCCAACAGGGTACGACTGTTATTGATGACGTCAGAACAGGGACGCCCGCAGACACTCTGTCTGACACCTGTCGGCAAATGTTATGATGAGCGATTGTACTTCGGTGTCAGACAGTGAATCTGTCGCTGTGACAGATCTAGAGTACGATGCTCAATCTGACACCGAAAGAAATGACGCTGGTCGCGTATACTATGAGGAAAACGAACCTCAGATTGTCATGGGATCCTATATGTTTGAGCCCGAGTACGAGGTGGATGAACAGGTATTAGCAGAGCCTGAGGTTCAGCAGGAGGACCTGGCACTTCTCCAAAACATGGATTGGTAAATAAGGTTAAACCATGTGTGTGTGTGAATCACAATGAAGGTACTTTCGAGAAAATCCTATGGTTAGTTTTGGAGCTACAGTCAAACGTCATTACTAAAATAAAACTCTCCATTAGAACAAGCACCTATTGTAGGCCAAGAAAAAATAGGGAAATACTTTGGAACTCATCCTTCCGGCTTTGACTGAAATGAACTACCGCCTTTATTTATGCTTATTGTACTCACATCTGTAAAGGTTCCAGAGTGCGCTCAGCCTTGGTTAACCCACGGCCGCTATGAAATATGATGGTGCCTCAAAAACTTCTAAGTCATTAGGTTAGGTATACTTTGTGGTTAGTTAGTTGGTTAGGTTGATACTTGTGGTTAAGGGTTGGTATACTTTGTGGTTAAGGTTAGGTTAGTAGGTATAATTTGTGGTTAAGTTAGGTTAGGTATACTTTGTGGTTAAGGTTAGGTTAGGTATACTTTGTGGTTAAGGTTAGGTTAGGTATACTTTGTGGTTAAGGTTAGGTTAGGTTAGGTATACTTTATAGTTAAGGTTAGGTTAGGTTAGGTATACTTTGTGGTTAAGGTTAGGTTAGGTTAGGTATACTTTGTGGTTAAGGTTAGGTTAGGTTAGGTATACTTTGTGGTTAAGGTTAGGTTAGTATACTTGTGGTTAAGGTTAGGTTAGGTTAGATTTTTACTTATAGTGACTTGATGATTTTTTTGTGAGCCATAAATCACTTATATTTGCTTCCCCCACCAAAAACCCCGTATTCCCGCCAGTTCCCCAGGCTTGTTGGCTATAGGGGGAAGAAAAAAAAGATAGGGGTGAAGGACTTCTTCCAAAGTTTTACCAAAAATAGTTGGTGTCTCTGAAAACGACCGCGAAACTCTCGTCCATTATTACCAAAAGTTGTTTCGTAGTCTATATGAAACCATAGTCGTTTCGTACACTCAGCGCAGAGTTGAACTTGACTACTAGAGTAACGAAATGACACCAGGTATGTACGAAAATACTCAAAATCAGTGTACGAAACTAACTACTTTCAATTCAATATACCAAATTAAGAAAGTTTTTTTGATTAGGCCAAAGGCTTTTGATTCATTTAAACTTCCTGTAATCCCCGTGAGTAGCTTCTATGGACCACTGTGGCCCGCGCCGTACCCGTGGCCGTGGCGGTACGGGGCTGACGCCGTTATAGTGGACGAGAACTACGCGTTCGCTCTTTAGGTCAGACACACACACTCGGGTGCTAACGCTGCACTCTTAGCCTCTCTCGCTTTACCATATACACCACACCTGTCACTACACACCTGTACGGCCTCGCAACACACCTGTCGCCTGTGTGTCACCGTAAATAAATGACTTAGAAGGTCACGCTTCTTAGGCATTGAGGGTGCATGTTTTCTTTTGTAATGTATTTTAACAAATAAAGGGCTATATATGTTCCATACTGTAGGATGTGCCTGAACTAAGTCAATCAGTAAGCTTTCCATCTCGTCTGTCCAGTCAGCAGGCATGTTGATGTCTTCTTGAGAGTTTTAAAAGAAAAAGATCTTGCAATAAATAATAAAGTCATCCACTAATTTCGGTCCTTTATAACAGAAAACGTTTTTGCTCACTCAAATGACGAGCAAAAATAGCTTCGAAGTAGTTCCCTTTTTGCTCAACCAAACAGGCTTTCATCGAGCAAAATCCTCAAAACTGCTCAGTGAAATCTGCTCACTGAGCAGAATAGTGCCCGTGTAATAGCCGCTTTAGGGTATGCTTTATACACCTAAGCCCTGGGCGAAGGGTATGGTAATTTTGACGACCCTTGCAAAAATCGATAAAAACTACATCAGCGTGTAGGGAATGTTGTAGCGCACCCGGCCATATATATTTGACCCCCCAAAATATGTCTGGGGGGGTGGGGGGGGCGGTCCGTAGTTGAAAAATGTGGCGCGAACTACATCGTATGGCTAGATTGGTGTCGCGCGGCGAGATTTCCCTGGCGAATATCCGCCCGTATACGCTATGGGTTAGAGCGTAATATCGCGTATATCTCGTATATCTCGCATGCGCTCGCATATCTCGAGTTGCCATGTTGTACTACACACACACCAATTTGTAGCCGCCTGGGCCCGCAGTTTTGGTATGCCTTTAAAAACCCCGCTCTTAAGAGGCCACCCGCAGCCCACCAGAGAAACCTCTTAAAAGTTGATTCACACTGGCGTTTTTTCGGCATTTTTATCTGACGAGAAGTCGGTCTCTTGCGGGCTAGTGCGGAGATTACGTTCACACACGCAATTCGTTTCGGGAGACAAATCTTCTTCTTCTTCTTCTTCTTGTGACCTTTTCTGCTTTTAGTATCGCTTTATAGGTCGTCTGTCAAGCTCGTGCTCGAGCTTCTTGTTGTTCCCAAGAGGAAGAAGAACCTCATGGCGACCACTACAAACCGGTTTGTGATTTCTGGAGATCTGTTTTTGACTTTCCCAGGTAGGAGAGAGGCCAGTCCGTGGTATGACCCGGACGCCAGCCTGTGAGGTAAGAGAGAGGCCAGTCCGTGTTCATAGACCCAGGGCGCCAGACTCTGAGGGGAAGGAAAGAGGCCAGGTAGGAAAGGCCCGTCCGTGTTTGTGCTACATCACAGCCTCACAAGTATGAGAGAATGGCAGATGTAGAAGGCTGCGCAATAACAAGGGAAATAGAAACAAGGCTCGGGTGTGGATAGAGGAGCAAGATCTAAGGAAGTAACCCGAAGGGATGATGAAGACACAGGAGGGAGACGTGCCGGAGGGCGAGGTGGATGCACATAAGTGTGGAAAGTGTCAAGTAGAGGTGACGGATGATGATGATGCACTTGCATGTGAGGTATGTGATGATTGGATTCACATTGAATGTGATAATATACCTGAAGCTGTGTACGAGTTCATGAACGAGAACGAAGCAGGTAAACAGCTGAGTTACAACTGCAGTCGTTGTCAACTGGGAAGGGTCAAGATACATAATCAGCTTCAAAGAATCAGTGAACAACTGAAAGAAATGATAGGTAAACATCAAGTTTTGGAACATACAGTGGACGAGATGAGAGCCGATAGGGTTAAAAGGCAGGACAAGGAGAAGAAGTTTGAAGACCGACTGAGTCACATGGAGGCAAATCAGTCCATTAAATGAAGTAATAGAAAGAAACTCGGAAGGCACCCATAGCCTGATGAATAGGCTCGGAACCTTGGAAGCAAAAATGATAAGCCTCGAGGATAAGATAGAGTCACATATCAAGGATAATGTAATGGAAGTTCGGGAGAATATTGCTGAACTGAAAACCAAGGTACAAGATGAAATGAAAGAACATGTTAGTTCATCATATAAGGATGTTCTATTGGCTGAGGCAAGGAAAGTTTATGAGAACATTAAGAATGACACAAGCAAACAAACAAGTGGGGATGAAGTGATTCAGCAAACAACTCAACAGATCCAGAGCAGACTAGATCGAAAGGACAATATAATTATGTATGACGTACAGGAGGAGATTCTGACGGGTATGAACTTGCAAATCAGAAAGGAAAAAGAAAAGCATGACAGAATGGTGTTTATTGAAATATGTAATGAGATTGGGTTGACCTGTTATGATAGTGATCTAATCCACATAAATAGAATTGGAAGATACAATGGACTGGTTGATGACAAAGGTGAGGCAATAAGAGCCAGGCCCCTACTTGTGAAAGTAAACAGTGGATTGAAAGAAAGGATCATGAGAAATGGATTTAGGTTAAAGCAAGCAAAGAAAGTGGTGTACAAACACGTTAGGGTGGCACACGACATGTCAAAGGAGGAGCATCACAATGACAAGACACTGAGGGAGGAAGCAAAAGCCAAAAATGAAGCTGAAAAGAACACAGAAAATTTTTACATAATCAGGGGAAATCCTTGGGAGCGACGAATACTAAGAGTGAAGAGGAGAGAGGTGAACCCGGAGCCAATAACAGCACCGAGGAATGTGGCAGAAGGAGGGGCCGCACAGCCCAACAGAACTAGCCGGAAATCAAAATCACTTGAGACGAGGACAGACAAAAGACACCACCCAGGCGAGAGAATACATGAAGTTTGGATGTATAAATGTGAGGGGTTGGGGTGTTGGTAAATATGAGGATGTATGCAAGGAATTGAGTGAATGGAAATTCGAACTAGTTGGTGTGACTGAAACCCATTTAAGAGACAATGTACGAATGCATGATAGTGAGTATGAGATGATTGGAAAGGACGAAAGAAACAAGAGAAACTAGGAGGAGGGGTTGCCTTCTTTCATAGAAAGGAAGGAAACCTTAAAGTAGATGAGATAGACGTGGGTAATAGTGCTATGAGTGAGGATGTTCTGGCTGCTAGAGTAGAATGTTTGGGTCAGAACGACAAGGAAAAAAGTTTATAGTGATTGTGGTATACATGACGGTTGAGGGTGATAGAGCAGGGAGAGAGAATAGAAAGAAGTACAACATTATAAAGAAGATTTTTAGAGACCATGCCGGAGAGAGTGTGATGGTTATGGGTGATATGAATGCACATCTGGGTATGCTAGGAGAGCAAATAAATAAAAATGGAGAAATGCTTGCTGAATTTATAGATGAGTTAGAGTTAGAAAACCTGAATGAGACTGTGGCAGAGGGTCGAGTGACGTGGAATGCAAGAAACCAAGAGAGTGCAATTGATTATGTGTTGGTGAATGGCAAAATGCGAGAGAGTGTTGCTCGAATGTGGATAGATGAAGAGGGAAAAATTGATATTGTGTCTGATCATAATATGCTTGTAGTGGACTGTATGAAGTGGAATAAAAGTGAGCCAAAAGTAAGGACGGTGAAGAACAAATGGAGGTTGAGAGATGCAAAATGGGAAGATTTTCAAGTGTGTCTGAGTGAGATGTGGGACAGAGAAAGGTACAGGAGGTGAATGAGCTAAATGAGAGACTAACGGAAAATGTGAGGAGCGCTGCACTTAAAAAAATAGGGTTTATTAGAACAATGGAAGAAGAGAGTAAATAAACCATGGTGGAATGAGGATATTAGAGAGGCAAGGAAGGAACGAAAAAGGTTAAACAGGAAATGTAGAGGGTTAAAGAAAAGGAGGCAATGAAAGTGAAGAAGCGGAGGATGATACCAGAATGCATGGACAGAATATGTGAAACAGCAGCGGACTAACAAAACGAAAGATAAGAGATGCGAAAGTTATGTGTGACAGGAGTAAGATCCGATCCCTAAAAGAGAAAGGACTTGCAGGTGGGCGTGAGTGGTACAGATTCATGAGAGGGGAAAAGATGGCTGGGAATGAAGATGTGAAAGCATTGAAAGTAAATGCTGAATGTGTAACAGATGAGACAAAAATCAAAGAGGTTATAAAAAAACTTTTGGGAAGACATAGGAGGCGTGGGTGAAATCTTTGACGTTAAGACCAGAATGTATAACGTTGGAAAGAAAAAGATGCGGAAGAGTTGAATGAATGGATTAGCAGGGATGAAGTAGAGAAGTGTGTAAGGAGGCAAAAGAATGAAAAAGCAGCAGGCCCGATGAAATACCATATGAGATGTACAAGAATGGGGGTGAGGTGGTGATGACAGGATGACTGACCTATTTAACCGTGTGTGGGAAGAAGAAAGGGTTGCCTAGAAAATGGAATGAATGTAGAGTAACCCTATTGCATAAAGGAGGATACAAGAGTAAGAATGAATTGAAGAACTATAGACCAATAGCCCTAATGAATACAGTAGGTAAAGTTTTTAGTGCAGTGTTGAAGGAAAGGTTGTGTAAATGGTTGGAGAGAGCTATGGTGTTAGGTGAGGAGCAAAATGGTTTTCGAGTGGATAGGAGGGCAGAGGACAACATGTTTGTGGTGAATGAAATAATTGAAAAGAAGGAAAGGGAGGGAAAGACACTGTACCTTGGGTTCCTAGACATTGAGAAAGCCTATGATAGAGTAAACAGAGAAATGTAATGCAAGGTTTTGGAAAAGGTTGGGTTGAGCCAAAGATAGTGAACATAGTGAGAAGCATGTATGAAGACACTAGAGCAAAATATAGGCTAGGTAGTATAGAAACAGAATGGGTGAGGAGTGAGAGAGGTGTTAGGCAAGGATGCACTCTGTCCCCAACCTTGTTTAGTTTGTATACTGAGGAACTGGCAGTAAGGATGAGAAGAATGGATGCAGGAGTGGAGAGTAGGAAATGACAAAATAAGCTTGTTAATGTATGCAGATGATATGGTAGTTATGAGTGAGTCGGCCGAGGAACTCCAGAGCCTGTTAGAATGTGGTGAATGAGTATGGGAGAGACTTTGGAGTAAAATTTAGCCGTGAGAAAAGTAAGGTGATGATAGTAAATATAACAGAGGATGACAGAAACGCTACATGGAGACTGGGAGAAAATGAATTAGAACAAACTAGTGAATACAAGTACCTAGGGATGTGCATTAGTTCCAATGGATGTGGAAAAGCAAAGGCTGAAAAGATCAGCCAGGCCAATCAGTGGGTTGGTCGACTGGGAGTGTGGCAAGGATGAGGGCAAGCAAGTATGATGTGTTGAGGGAAGTGTGGAAAAGTGTGGCTGTCCCAAGCATTATGTGATGGTATGGAGGTGATTGCATGGAATGAGAGTGAAATAGAGATATGGAAGTGGGACAAAATAAAGTAGCAAGAATGGCACTGAATGCACCCAGATATGCAGCGACTGAAGGTTTAAGAGGTGACATGGGATGGAGTACATTTAGGGAGAGACATTCGAAAGCAACACTCAGGTATAAGATCAGACTGGAACGAATGGAGGACACAAGATTGGCACGAAAAGTTTATTTGTGGAGTGAATGTAGTAGTAAATGGGGGAAGCGATGCCAAAAATGGTAGAAAGAAGTGGATTGCGATTTTGGTGGATGTATCAACTGATAGATGGAAGACCGAATGTAATTGAATGGAAGATGTTGAATGGTGATGAAGAAGGCCTTGAGTGGGATGTGAGAAAGTGGAAAACTGAGATCGATAGAGTAGTGAAGTATGTGGGGCTGAGTAAGTGGAAAATGAGATGGAGCAAAAGAAAACACTAGAATGGTATAAGGAGAAAGAGGCACCAGCGTATGAAAGTGTGTATGATGGACCCGGGGTGGCGACCTTCTCTTCCAAGCCAGAACACAGTGCTTAGATGTCAATGCAAGAACTATAGATGGTCCGAGTCAGGCAGCAAAGTGTGCCAGATGTGTGACATGGGTGAGGATGAAACAGTGGAACATGTGATACTAGAATGTGAGAAGTATAGCGGGGAGAGAATGGAAATGATGCGGGTGGTTTTGACTGAAATGGGAGGTGACATGAACGAGGTGGTTGAAAGGACAGGAAGAGAATGGATGTTATTACTGCTGGGACTGTGTGGTGAGACAAGTGGACGATGATTGAGACAGTGAAAAGTTTTTGGAAGAATGTGGTATATGAGAAATAGACAATAGACTCTACAGCCCTAAAACAAGAACAAGAACAAGACTACAGGAGCAGCCGGTTTAAAGGCCTGGCCTAGGAAGAAAAGGCCACCTGTAACATCAAGATCAAGATCAAGATCCCGCGTCCCCGCCATCAACAAGTAGTGTACATTCTTCAACCATGAATCGTTGCACCCGTATCCGATGTACTCTCATTGCTGCTGCACTAGCCCTAGCGTTGGATGATGAGGAGCCATCACGCGTCTGGACTCGTCCATGGATAGCCAGAAGGCGAAAATTTTCGGTATTATATGTATCGCCATTGGCATGGGAAATTTGGATTCAAATTAAGGATGAAAAGATCTGCACGATGATGTAAGTTAAATTTGTTAGTTTTTAGTGCCCAATACCGAAATCATACCAATAATTGGGGTAATTTGGGAGAGGGTGGTGCTGGCTTCTGCGTTTATTTGAATTTGGCGCGCGAAATTCTCGTCAAGTCGGTAGATAAAGACCGAGCGATCGGTGATTTTTTTTGAAAACTTATTGCGATCATGACACCAGCCCCAGCCCCAGACCCAGACCCCTTCTCGTCAGATAAAAATGACGAAAAAACGCTAGTGTGAATCAGCCTTAAGAGTCCACCCGCAGCCCATGGGTTAAAGCTCCCTATTGACTCCGCACTACCGACATCCACCTTTCATCCCCATCCATAACACTGTCTAGTCTCCTTTTAAAGCTCTGACTCTGCACTACCACTACCTTCCCATCCATAACTTTCTCGACCTCTTGCACATATCCGCCATAGTTTTTTTTAGTTACTTGACAAAACGTTTTGATTTAAAAAAAAAATCAAGGCCTTGCAAAATCTGCAATATTTTTGAGAAATAGATTTGCTTGAAAATTAGTTCCTAGCAGTTTTCGGGCATGCTGAACACGAATCAGAAGTCAGTTTTCAGTTACAATGAATTGAAGTCCCTATTTCAGCCAATTCACAATGACATGATATTTCCAGATATTCCTTAAAATCACAAATTAGACAAAACTTACTACAAGACATAAAAATATGATAGGCATTGCTAAATTAATCATTACTTCAATACAACGATCAGTATTAGTATTAGTATTATTAATCCCTATTTGAGCCACCCATGTCAAATGTCCATGAATCCAAAAACCAAAAACCATGTTATGTCAAAGTACTTATCTTACCTAGGAATACTAAGTAATCCTGTAGGACTTTAATGCCCTCCTATGACTCCTGTAGGATGCGTGAAGGAGCGAAGAGGCCCGTGAAGGACTCTGAAGGATTGTATATAAAGCGAAGGATACTTAAAAAAAATAGTTCTTCCTCCTCCTTTCCTTGTCCCACCTCCTTCCTTCTCCTCCCCCTCCCCCCTCCTCCTCGTCCCTCCTTCCCCTCCCCCCCCCAAGTTAAGACATCCCTGTTGCACTTATCTGCCAGTTTTTTTAGTTATTGACAAAAACGAATTTTCAAAGAAAATAAAAAAAGTTCTTCCTCCCATTTCCTCTCCTCCTCTCCTCCCTTCCTTGTCCCACCTCCTTCCTTTATCATATATTTCCACTTTCTCGTGATTTGCTCTTTCTTCACAGAGACGAAAACCTCATTGACAAGACATGGTTCATTTCAAGGATAATATTAAGATCCTTCATGTTGACCTCAATGACTTCAATCTACATGTAACAAACAGAAGAAAACACAAAATCAATATAACTGTAAGGTTTTTTTTAACGAGGTGAAAAATCCTGCCCCCTTGCTGCTTACTGACTGATATTTGATGCCAGGAGAAGGGAATACTATGCTTCTTCTAAATTACAGTTGTATTTTATCATAGTTAACCATATTATCAGGTAAACACAGGCATCAATTTAAGCACGAAACCTTAAGATAGAATGGATATATGCCAGAAGAGAATACTATGCTTCTTCTAAATTACAGTTGTATTTTATCATAGTTAACCATAGTATCAGGTAAACATAGGCATCATTTTAAGCACGAACCTTATGATAGAATGGAATTTTCGCCTCGTTGAAAAAAACAGACTATACTGATACGACAGACTATGGGACCAGACAAAAGATGGACGAATAGGTGGAGGACTACGTGAGGCGCTTATTTCAGAAAGTCGATAAGCGCCATCAATAAAAAACTAAGAAAATGGCTTCAAAATGTTTCAATGTTCAAAAGATATGACATTTTGAACATTGAAACAGTTTGAAGCCATTTTCTTAGTTTTTTATTGATGGCGCTTATCGACTTTCTGAAATAAGCGCCTCATATACAATTCTACTAAACCGTAGGTAAACGTATGCTCGACAGACCTGAAAGTTCATCAGCAGGGAATGGGTACTTGTAGCTGGCTAACCTGTAGAGCATCAAAGGGAAGGGTTTCATGCCAGCTGCGACCTTTGACCTTTCTCTACCATATGACCTTCAATACCTGGTTGTTCTTTGCCCTGTTAATTATGGAAAAAAAACATGCCTCATTTTTCTTGCCAATGGTAATGCATATATAGGTTCTCTACATAATACTAAGATAGTTCTTCATATACCCCATAGGCTAGGTCATACCGGAGATAGTGGGAAGCGTATCACCAGCCGTCTAACCTCATGAAAATTGTGGGAAAAGTTGACATTAACGCCTTCCTGCCCAGATCTTTCCTTTGCTATATAAAATTGTCTGTTGTTAACCATAAAATTACGAAAAGTAACTTAATATACCAAATGAGTTAGTGGACAAGGATACTAAGCAGGTCATAGCTATAAATTATTGCTTATAGTCACTAAAAATCGTCTAATGGTACCCAAACAGAGCTGGGCACTAAATACATTGAATGTATTTAAATACTAAATACTAAATACATGGGAGAAATGTATTTAAATACTAAATACTAAATACATTTTACGAATGTATTTAAATACTAAATACTAAATACATCAATTGTATTTAAATACATTTGTAAATACATTTTAAATACACACAAATTTTAACATGTCCGAAAAAAATGAATTTCCTTAGGATTTTGAGTTTCCTTAAGGCGGCGTCACACTAGCACTTTTTCCGTCTAGTTTTTTTCAGCGACTTTCTACAAACTAACAATTTTCTGACTGCAAAGTCTGCAAGCCGTCACACACACAGAATCGTTCGCCTGCATCACCAGTCAGCTGTTCGACTGTAAACAAACATGGTTCTTTGTGGTTTGTGGTTTAACCACTTTGTGGTTAAGATTATGTTTCATTAAAACCTATAAGGTTAGGTTATGTTTCATTAAAACCTATAAGGTTAGGTTAGGTTTCATTAAAATCTGGTTAGGTTAGGTTAGGTTTATTTATTTTTTTTTTTTTTCTTTGCGCAAAATAAAACTATCTCCATTACAACACGCACCTATTGTAGGCCAAGAAAAAATAGTCTTTGTCTCTGAAAACGACCGCGAAACTCTCGTCCATTATTACCGACGGTTATAATTACGTGCCTTGTAATGCATTAAGTTGTAGTAGAACAATTTCTTTCATGACATCGTAAAAAAAAGTAAGCTGAAAGGCTTGTGGAGCCCGCCAACTTCTGCGGATTATGCACCAAAAACATAGTACCGAAATAGGAAATGTAGGTACTTATTACTTCTATTGCCGTTTCTTAGCTGTGCTTTCCTGTGCCTGTATGTTTGCTTTTTGTGCAATGAATTTTCTAAATTCAGATAAGTGAGGTTAAGTTTTGGTTAGGTTAGGAGGCATTCATAATTCTTAACACCACTGTGTGTCAGGGTGTGTCTGGTGAGTTCAGAATGGGGTATATAACCTTTTCCCACACTCTAGGCATTCATGGTTCTTAACACCACTGTGTGTCAGGGTGTGTCTGGTGAGGTCACTCTTTGTAGTAAATCTTTTCCCACACTCTAAACATTGATAATTCTTAACACCACTGTATGTCAGGGTGTGTGTGGTGAGGTGACCCATTGTAGCAAATCTTTTCCCACACTCTAAACATTCATAATTCTTAACACCACTGTGTGTCAGGGTGTGTATGGTGAGGTGACCCATTGTAGCAAATCTTTTCCCACACTCTAAACATTCATAATTCTTAACACCACTGTGTGTCAGGGTGTGTGAGGTGAGGTCGCTCTTTGTAGTAAATCTTTTCCCACACTCTAGGCATTCATGATTCTTAACACCACTGTGTGTCAGGGTGTGTTCGGTGAGTTGACTCTTTGTAGTAAATCTTTTCCCACACTCTTAAATATTCATAATTCTTAACACCACTGTGTGTCAGGGTGTGTCTGGTGAGTTCAGAACGGGTATAAAACCTTTTCCCACACTCTAGGCATTCATGGTTCTTAACACCACGGTGTGTCTGGTGAGGTCACTCTTTGTAGTAAATCTTTTCCCACACTCTAAACATTCATAATTCTTAACACCACTGTGTGTCAGGGTGTGTGTGGTGAGGTCACTCTTTGTAGTAAATCTTTTCCCACACTCTAAACATTCATAATTCTTAACACCACTGTGTGTCAGGGTGTGTGTGGTGAGGTCACTCTTTGTAGTAAATCTTTTCCCACACTCTAAACATTCATAATTCTTAACACCACTGTGTGTCAGGGTGTGTGAGGTGAGGTCACTCTTTGTAGTAAATCTTTTACCACACTCTAGGCATTCATGATTCTTAACACCACTGTGTGTCAGGGTGTGTTTGGTGAGCTGACTCTTTCTAGCAAATCTTGTCCCACACTCTAAACATTCATAATTCTTAACACCACTGTGTGTCAGGGTGTGTTCGGTGAGTTGACTCTTTGTAGTAAATCTTTTCAATCGAGTCATGCGAGAGACTGTTGGCTGTTATATAGAACCGGCTTTTAAATGTATCTACATGTACAATAGTCACTTGAATATTTTTAATACTTTTAAACGTATTGAATTATAATTTGCAAAAACTTACTGATTTATATCGAATATCTTTAAAGTAATCACTATGGATTTTGATTTGACTAAGAAAGTTGACTTCAACTTTGCAGACAAAGACGATCACGAGCGACTGCCTCAGACTGACTGATCAAGACGGACTAACTAGTCAGAGCGAGAAAAAACTAGTCAGAGCGAGAAAAAACCAACGAAGTTCGACTAACTAGACGGAAAAAGTGCTAGTGTGACGCCGCCTTTAGAAATTTCCTTCTCAGGCCTAAATTGCCTTGAAATCAGGACATTTCCTTGGCAGTGGAAACCCTGGTTCACTGTAACATCAGGATTGCCAGATAGTTGGGCGGGTTTATGGCCAAATTAACTGATAAAAAAGTATTTAAATTTTTATATTAAATGTATTTAAATACTCATAAAAGTATTTAAATACTGTATTTAAATACATGACAACCAATGTATTTAAAAATACATTTCTAAATACATAAATGTATTTAAATACGTATTTAAATACAATGTATTTAAATACTGCCCAGCTGTGTAACCAAATTACAATGGAAACTACGCTCCGGGTCTCAAGGGGTTCAACAGAAAGAAGGAATAGTATATACATAACTAAGTCATCACCACCCTGTATACACCACACCACCCTGTATACACCACACCACCCTGTATACACCACACCACCCTGTATACACCACACCACCCTGTATACACCACACCACCATGTATACACCATTACCACTATCAACACCACCTTTAAAACTGCCTTCATGATGCGAAATACACCATAAATGCTACCAATACTTTCTTATAAACATCATCACCATGGTTTTGCATACACCATAGCCACTATACCATCACCTTACCATGTATAACACCATAGTTACCCAGACGACACCATAGCCACTATACCATCACCTTACCATGTATAACACCATAGTTACCCAGACGACACCATACCATAGGCACCATACCACAACCTACACTGTATTAGAGCTGGATACACCATAACCACACTGTCTTTGCTGGCTTCTCAATGATAACACCATAGGCAGCTTGGACACACACACACACACACACACACACACACACACACATACACACCTTCGTTCTCCCACAATAATGTCAACCCCTTCACGCCCAGATCTTTCCTTTGCTATAAAAAATTGTATGTTGTCAAGCCAAAAAGTCACGAAGTCACTTAATATACCCAATTAGTTAGTGGACAAGGATACTAAACAGGTCATATCTATAAAATATTACTTATATTCACTAAAAAGAGTCTAGTGGTACACAAATTACAATGGAAATTACGTTCTGGGTCTCAAGGGGCTAATACAAATGTCCTATAACAGCATTCAGAAACATTCAAGGCTTCACAATTAATATTCTTCTTTCTATTCAATCAACAACACAGAGATTATTTTTCCGATATATTTCCCACAAAAGTAAATAACTACATGGCAGTACAGTATTAACACTCAAAATATCCCATAAAAAAACCCACAAAAGTTAACTATAGTACAGTATTGACTAAAAAATATCACAATAAAAAACTAACTACATGAAAAACTGCACTAATATTTACTTGAACTATAAAGCTGGTTAATCAGTGTTTCCCGAGAGGCGTGGGGCGCGTGGGAAGCCATGCGAGGATGTGTGCAGCGTTGTCCCTGAGCCAGCGTGTGTTGTGCTTGACTGTCTCCAGAGCCTGCTCTCGGTACCTCTCTCCTGCCCCGCCTTCAGGGTACTGGCGGAACAAGGTCTCCATCTGTGGTAGGTAGTGCGGAGTCAATAGGGAGCTTTAAAAGGAGGCTAGACAGTGTTATGGATGGGGATGAAAGGTGGATGTAGGTAGTGTTAAGTGACAGGAACTACCACGTGCAGGTCTCAGGGCCTCTTGTAGCTTCCTTATTTTCTTATGTTCTTAATAGGGAGCTTAAAAAGGAGGCTAGACAGTGTTATGGATGGGGATGAAAGGTGGATGTAGGTAGTGTTAAGTAACAGGAACTACCACGTGCAGGTCTCAGGGCCTCTTGTAGCTTCCTTATTTTCTTATGTTCTTAATGGGGAGCTTAAAAAGGAGGCTAGACAGTGTTATGGATGGGGATGAAAGGTGGATGTAGGTAGTGTTAAGTAACAGGAACTACCACGTGCAGGTCTCAGGGCCTCTTGTAGCTTCCTTATTTTCTTATGTTCTTAATAGGGAGCTTAAAAAGGAGGCTAGACAGTGTTATGGATGGGGATGAAAGGTGGATGTAGGTAGTGTTAAGTAACAGGAACTACCACATGCAGGTCTCATGACCTCTTGTAGCTTCCTTATGTTTCTATGTTCTAAAGCACACAACACGCACACATGCACACACTCACCTCGGATAGCTTGGCCTCCGTGGCAAAGTAGCGACAGATGTTAGGTATGAGCTGGCCCAAGTAGCGGTCGTTGGTGGTGTAGCGCTCCACCAGCCACCCCCAATGGGCCCTGCAACCACCACAGATTAGATTTTAGATATTTATCGACCACAAAAAATACAAATATACGATTCAGCAATTTTTTTTTAAGCACGGTAGAACAAGAAGTAACGGATTCAAGCTGGAATAGCGTAGAGATCATGAGAGATTGAAAAGGACAACATGCAAGAGGGACATAAAAATAAATAGTTTCCCGTATAGAAGCATAGAAGCCTGGAATAACCTTGATGCAGAAGTGATTAATGGAAGAAGTATTCAGGACTTCAAAGGCAAGCTGGATAATAGTAGATTTGGAGACGGGATGTTACAACTAGGTAAATACACACACACACACACACACACAACACACACACACAATGCCTTACCTCACCCAATCCCAGACAAGGTCGCTGCCTGCTGGGTTGGTGGAAATGTAAATTTAAGGGTGGACAGAAAGTTTTGTCTGCGTACATTTTCTTCCTTCATGGAGAGCTCGATGTACCTGGCCGGCGAGAAGAGACTGGTTTTAAAAATATACGAGGGAATATAATGTTAGGAGAGTAAAAGGAGGAAGGAGGGTGACAGGGATTAATAAAGGAAGTAATAAAAATAAAATAAAAAATAAAAATAAATAAATAAAAAAATAAAAAAAAGTGATTATTCGAAGGTGAAGAAAGTTTGGATGAAAAAGTAAGTCAAAGTTAACAACCAGGGAAGGAAAAAATTAAAAAAAATACTGACGCTAAACAGAAAGGATATAAATAGGGACAAATAGGGTGGTAATGATTGGAAGGGACTCAGTCGTCGGGTAGTTAGTGCAAAGTTTTAGGGAGGCTTTAAAAGGAGACTGGAAAAATTCATGGATGGGGATGAAAGGGGTGGATGTGGGTAGTGTTAAGAAACAGGAAGTACCACGTGTGGGCCCTCACGGCCTCTTGTAGCTTCCTTATTTTCTTATATTATGTGAGGTGTTTGTCATTTAATGCTAAGAAAATCATCTCTCTCTCTCTCTCTGTTCTTATATGATGTGGTTTTTGGGTTGCCATCTAGTGGTCACCTCTTTAAGACGGCAGGGTCCGGTTTTGTTGGCCATCCCGTAGTAAGGTTGTCTATGGCGGTGGCGCTGGTCTCCTTGAGGGCTCGCTGCACATCACTCCCACACCCTGGCGCCGCCCCCGACCACCACGCCCCCCCGGGAACACTGAACAAACACATCAACACAATCATTATTAAAATCAAGGTCTATTTGTTTCCCTCTACAAGAATGATCTAGTGTACCAAATACTTAGAATAATTATTAACCCCTTCACACCCAGATCTTTCCTTTGCTATAAAAAGTGTACGTTGTCGAGCCATAAAATAAACAAAGCAATGAACAAAGCCACAAACACAATTATTATTAACCCCAGGACGTTATTTTTTTTTTTTTTTTTTTTTTTTTTTTTTTTTTTTATAAATCACAAAGGACTGGCCAGGGGCACAAAAAAAACACCGGTAACACTGCCAAAAATTAACAGAATTATTATTAACTCAACAAGTCAAATATTAATTTCACTCAAGAATAAATTGTACCCACAAGAAACAGCCCATTATCAAACTCAACAAGTCATTATTTTTTTGACTCTACAAGAATGAAGTATTGTACCAAAAACTTATTATTATTAAACTAAAGGGTCTATATTTTTTTTCACCCAACAAGAATGAATATTGTCCCAAACAACGCAAAAAACTGTCACCATTTGTCAACAAGAATGAAGTATTGTACCAACAACTGCAAAAACTGTCCCCAATTTTCAACAAGTACCTTTTTATCACCAACAAAAATGAAGTATTGTACCAAATAACTGTATAAAGCTGTTACCCTTGTTCAAGCAGTCCCTACCTGTCTGCGTGTGTCCAGGGGCAGGGGAAGGAGGCATCCAGAACCCAGCTGTGTATGTTCTGTGCCGCTGTGTCCGGCAGGCAACACTACCGCTCATACAGGCAAGTCTCACCACAACGGTCCTAAGCAATCTGGAATTATCATAACTTAATAACATAAGAACATAAATAAGGAAGCTACAAGAGGCTGTGAGATCTACACGAGGTAGTTCCTGATACTTAACACTACCTACATTCACCTTTCAGCCCCATCCATAAAAATGATCTAGCCTCCTTTTAACCCCTTGGACCCAGAACGTAATTTCCATGTAATTTGGGTACCATTAGACGATTTTTAGTGACTATAAGCAATATTTTATAGCTATGACCTGTTTAGTATCTTATCGCTAACTAAATTGGTATATTCAGTTACTTTTCGTGATTTTATGGCTAACATTATATGATTTTTTTTTATAGCAAAGGAAAATATCTGGGTGTGGAAGGGGGTTAATTAAGAACATAAGAACATCAGGAAGCTAAAAGAGGCTGGGAACCTACACGTGGTAGTTCCTGTTACTTAACACTACTACATCCACCTTTCATCCCCATCCATAAACCTATCCAGCCCCCCCTTTTAAAGCTCCCTATTGACTTAAATAACTAGAGCAGGAAAGACAGGAGCACATACAAATTTTGCCCCCCTAAACTATGATCATGAACACCCTTTGGGACCTCAGGACATCACTACAGTAAGCCTCTCTAATTCAAACTAATTGTGGGGAGACCTGGGTGGAATTAGCCAAAAGTGTGAATGATCCGATGGTTACCTCCAGCCCCTCCACACAGTAATAAGTCCTCAAACATCCCAAAAAAGCTCCACTTGCACTTATTTTGCCATATTTTTTTTAGTTATTGAAAAACGTGTTTTAAAAAATAATAAAGGCAAAATCAATGATTTTAAGGAATATCTATCTGGAAGTATCATGTCATTGTGAATTGGCTGAAATAGGGACTTCTAATCATTGTAACTTAAAACTAATTCCAGATTCGTGTTCAGCATGCCCCAAACTGCTAGGAACTAATTTTTCAAGCAATCTATTCTTCAAAAAATATTGCAATTTTGCAGTTTTTATTTTTTTGCAATATTTTTAGAAAAATACATTTGCTTGAAAATTAGTTCCTAGCAGTTATCGGGCATGCTGAACACGAATCTGGAGTCAGTTTTTTAGTTTTCAATGATTAGAATCCCTATTTCAGCCAATTCACATGACATGATACTTCCAGATATCTATAATAATATAGCGAAAGTGTGTGTGTGTGTTGTGTGTGTGGTGTGTGTGTGTGTGTGTGTGTGTGTGTGTGGGGTGTGGGGTGTGTGTGTCCGCTCCAGGTGCCGCCCCCTGTGGCGGAAAACCCCTCATATGGCACAGTTGTGGGAAACCCGGCTCGAGCAGGGGAAGGTTTTTAAGCCCATTTATGAGATGATCCGATAATTTTTTTTTTTTTTTTTTTTTAGCAGCCTATTACCGAGAATGGTGAAAAAATTGTGGGTTGCGAGAATTGAGGAAACCTTGATGTAGGGTGATGGGTAATGGGTGAGGAATGGGTGGGGTGATGGTAATGGGTGTGGGGTGATGGGTGAGTTAATGGGTGGGGGGTGATGGTGATGGTGAGGGAATAGATGGGGGGTGATGGGGAATGGGTGTGTGGTGATGGGTAATGGGTGAGGGAATGGGTGGGGGGGGGGGAATGGGGGAGGGAATGAGTGGGGGGTGATGGGGAATGGGTGAGTGAATGGGGTTTGGGGGGGATGTGAATAGGTTGGCGTTAATACATACATTTCTACATCCATGATTTCAGGAAAGCTAGAAGGGGCTATCTGGAGAGTCTGTGTTTGGTGGGCCGAAGGCCACCAATGCCCTCCGCAGGAGCTAGCCAAAAGTCCGCCCGGAGGGCGGCTTTTCGGCTAGTTCTATATAAATCACAATAAGACAAAACTTACTACAAGACATAAAAATATGCTAGGCATTGCTAGATTAATCATTACTTCAATACATGATCAGTATTAGTATTTTCAGTATTAGTATTACTATTATTAATCCCTATTTGAGCCACCCAGGCGATTTTCAAAGTACGTACTTATAAAAAACCTAGGAATACTATAGCAATCCTGTGGGACTTCTAAAAGCCCTCCCCTGACTCCTGTAGGATGCGTGATGGAGCGAAGAGGCCCGTGTAGGCCCCTGTAGGATTGCATACAAAACGAAGGATACTTAAAAAAAATCATTGAAAAAAATAGTGGAAGGAGACAAACTATAAGACATAACACGACTGACCTCTTCAAGTGATCCCCTTCGTCCTGCCAGCCATGTGACACATACAGCGGCCCCCACCAGGCCCATAACATAGGCCTGAAACAACCATTGCATCATAACAAAATCACAACATAAACACATTGCATCATAAGAAATAAGGACATTGCATCACCAGATATTTCCTTTGCTATATAAATTGTCTGTTGTCGGCCATAAAAATTACGAAAAGTAATTGAATATACCAAATTAGTTAGTGGACAAGGATAATAAACAGGTCATGCTATAAATATTGCTTATTAGTTACTAAAAATCGTCTAACAGCACCCAAATTACAATGGAAATTACGTTCTGGGCCTAAAGGGGGTTAATTAAAAGGCTAGTAGCCCCTCACCTTAAAAGGCTTGTGGGCCCTCAGTGGATTCAAGACGCTTCATAATATTGATGAAGGTTTGTTGCCATGGCGTTCCAGGGGACATAGTCACTCTCACTGGCCAGGTTGTGACTGAAATCCAGGGCCACTTGTAGGCGAGGTGGCCCGCGTCCGCCATGGCAAACACGTCACTGTACAGGCTGGTCCGGTCGGCCGCATTCAGGGTCTGAGGGAAGCAAGCAGCAGAAGGTTAACATAAGAAATTTAAGAAAATCCCTCGTTTTATTTTTCCTGTTCTTTTTACTTTTTATTGTCATTATATTGTTTCTTTTCCTTTTAAGACATAAGAATGTAAGAAAATAAGGAAGCTACAAGAGGCTGGGAGACCTACACGTGGTAGTTCCTGTTACTTAATACTACCTTTTCATACAGTACAGCTGGGGCCTGAACGCTACAGCTGGGGTGCATACATAAAGCCGCTCACTGAGACGAACACAGCTTGCCCAGCTCAGCCCACATGTCTGGCTCATAGTTGACCCGGTAGAAGCCCTTGTACTGCATGTTGACCTGACCCACGTGACCTCAGCAGGAACCTTCACCTCCACTGCAATCACATAGTAAGGTTCATGTCCTGCAAATCTGAAATGTCTGGTAAATACTACCCCTAAAGCTTTTACTCTTATATTTAACATATTTTCTTATGTTCTTATGTACTCTTGGTGAGAGACCAAGAATGAGACCCTTATACGTAGGTAGTTTGAATGCATAATCTAAAATAGGACAAGGAATTCTTACAAATCCTTGAACCAATTACTGCAATATTTCATGTGCTCAACCTTCACACACAGAACAGCAACACCAAAACACGGAAAAATAACACACACAAAAACTAAGCTATGTGGGAGAGGTATTTGCATTAGATAATATGAAGGAGATGTAAATACCTCTCCCACACACCTCCCATGACAGCACGAGGCAAGGGAGAGAGAGAAAGGAAAATAAGGCACGAAATACACTAAATTTAAAGTAACTAGTTTCAAACCCCGATAGTGATAGTTAACTTAATATAATATGATATAAGGAAAATAGAGCATGAGGCAAGGGTACTTACACGAGGCGTTGTCATGGTAGAGCCAACACCTCTGTAGTGTTGTGGCATCAGCGGCAGTGACGTAGCTCAACGGGACGTCCCACTTGTACTGGAAGGCGGAGTCATCAGGGCTGTGGAGGGAACAGTGTGGAGGAGGGAACCACTATTACCATCAACATGTGGAGGAGGGAACAGTGTGGATGCCAGGAACCACTATTACCATCAACATGTGGAGGAGGGAACCACTATTACCATCAACATGTGGAGGAGGGAACCACTATTACCATTAACATGTGGAGGAGGGAACCACTATTACCATCAACATGTGGAGGAGGGAACCACTATTACCATCAACATGTGGAGGAGGGAACCACTATTACCATCAACATGTGGAGGAGGGAACAGTGTGGATGCCAGGAACCACTATTACCATCAACATGTGGAGGAGGGAACAGTGTGGATGCCAGGAACCACTATTACCATCAACTGTGGAGGAGGGAACCACTATTACCATCAACATGTGGAGGAGGGAACCACTATTACCATTAACATGTGGAGGAGGGAACCACTATTACCATTAACATGTGGAGGAGGGAACCACTATTACCATCAACATGTGGGGAGGGAACCACTATTACCATTAACATGTGGAGGAGGGAACAGTGTGGATGCCAGGAACCACTATTACCATTAACATGTGGAGGAGGGAACCACTATTACCATTAACATGTGGAGGAGGGAAACCACTATTACCATCAACATGTGGAGGAGGGAACCACTATTACCATTAACATGTGGAGGAGGGAACAGTGTGGATGCCAGGAACCACTATTACCATTAACATGTGGAGGAGGGAACCACTATTACCATTAACATGTGGAGGAGGGAACAGTGTGGATGCCAGGAACCACTATTACCATTAACATGTGGAGGAGGGAACAGTGTGGATGCCAGGAACCACTATTACCATTAACATGTGGAGGAGGGAACAGTGTGGATGCCAGAACCACTATTACCATCAACATGTGGAGGAGGGAACCACTATTACCATTAACATGTGGAGGAGGGAACCACTATTACCATTAACATGTGGAGGAGGGAACCACTATTACCATTAACATGTGGAAGAGGGAACAGTGTGGATGCCAGGAACCACTATTACCATTAACATGTGGAGGGAACCACTATTACCATTAACATGTGGAGGAGGGAACCACTATTACCATTAACATGTGGAGGAGGGAACAGTGTGGATGCCAGGAACACTATTACATTAACATGTGGAGGAGGGAACCACTATTACCATTAACATGTGGAGGAGGGAACCACTATTACCATTAACATGTGGAGGAGGGAACCACTATTACCATCAACATGTGGAGGAGGGAACCACTATTACCATTAACATGTGGAGGAGGGAACCACTATTACCATTAACATGTGGAGGAGGGAACCACTATTACCATCAACATGTGGAGGAGGGAGCCACTATTACCATCAACATGTGGAGGAGGGAACCACTATTACCATCAACATGTGGAGGAGGGAACCACTATTACCATTAACATGTGGAGGAGGGAACCACTATTACCATTAACATGTGGAGGAGGGAACCACTATTACCATCAACATGTGGAGGAGGGAACCACTATTACCATTAACATGTGGAGGAGGGAGCCACTATTACCATCAACATGTGGAGGAGGGAACCACTATTACCATCAACATGTGGAGGAGGGAACCACTATTACCATTAACATGTGGAGGAGGGAGCCACTATTACCACCCTTACCATACCATTGCATACTTCGTCACCTGTTTTTACAATAATAATAATAATAACAATAATTTTATTTTCACCCGAAGGCATACAGTAAAAATAATATTTAATAATAACAAGATATATTAAATATGATTTAAAAATGCTAGGTAGGATCCAGGGTTGTTCAATTTAAATCAAGTTGATTTTAATCACTGATATAAATCCTGATTTAAATCAAATAATAATTTTTTTTAAATCACTGCTATAAATCATAACCTTATCATTATTCAAAAACGAGAGGGGAAAGAAGGAAAATTAAGCCCAGGGGCTTTATGAACACCATGTTATATGCATTTTTTATTCACTTATTCGATCTTTTTTAGTTATAAATATGCTAAACAATATCCTGTAGTAGTTAGATTTCATGTAGAACATCAAATTAACCCCTTGAGGCCCAGAACGTAATTTCCATTGTAATTTGGGTACCATTAGAAGATTTTTAGTGACTATAAGCAATGTTTTATAGCTATGACCTGTTTAGCATCCTTGTCCACTAACTAATTGGGTATATTCAGTCACTTTTCATAATTTTATGGCTAACAACAGACGACTTTATATAGCCAAGGAAAGATCTGGGCGTGAAGGGTTAATAATAATAATAAAAAAAAAAAACGATTTAAATCAAATAAATCAATTTTTATTATTATTTATTTTAACTAAAAAAATAAACCCTGGTAGTCCCCCACCTGTAGTGCGCCGAGGGGTCCAGAAGAAAGCGCTGCTGTGTCATGACCAAGGTGTCCCGGGCCGCCCGCCTCACATGGACCACCGGGTAACCCATCTGCCGGGTCCAGGTGTCCATTATGGCCCCAACGTCACCCTGCAGACAAAGGTTACACACAATGGTTACATACACAGGTTACATACACAGGTTATATACACAGGTTATATACACAGGTTACATACATAGGTTACATACACAGGTTACATACACAGGTTACATACAAAGGTTATATACACAGGTTATATACACAGGTTACATACATAGGTTACATACACAGGTTATATACAAAGGTTACATACACAGGTTATATACAAAGGTTACATACACAGGTTATAACAATTACATACATCTAATGCCTTCATTATGGACTCAGACTCAGATAGATATTACACATAACAATTACATACATATAAATAAATATAAAGAACCCCACCTAAGGCAGCCTCATCGGAGCACAAAAACATAGGTTGGGAAGTGACACTGAAACCAAACCAGTTTTATGTCAATACTGTAAATTGCACCCGAAGGAAAAGTCTATTGTACTCTGCAGGAGTGTGGAGTCAATAGGGATTTTTAAAAGCAAGCTGGCCAGTGTTATGGGGGGGTGGATGAAAAGATGATGAGGGAAAGGTGGATGTAGGTAGTGTTACCTCTTGAGACCCAGAACGTAATTTCTATTGTAATTTGACTACCATAAGACAATTTTTAGTGACTATAAGCAATATTTTAATAGATATGACCTGTTTAGTATCCTTGGCCACAAGTTAATTTAGTATATTCAGTCACTTTTCGAAATTTTTTATGGCTAACAGACAATTTTATATAGCAAAAGGAAAGATCTGGGTGCAAAGAGGTTAAAGTAACAGGAACTACCACGTGTAGGTCTCCCAGCCTCTTGTAGTTTCCCTTTATTTTCTGGTTTTGAATTATTAAGATACATCCATAGGCTTTATAAATCACTCTTGCCTTGTCTTACTCCTCTCCCTCCCTCACCTTGGTCCCCTCAGGCACATGGGCGGCCCAGGCGAGGTCATTTTCCCCCCCAAAAGTCTCGGGTCACGGCATGCTGTACTTGAACTTGGTGAGGAAGGCGTTGATGCCCCTCTGGAGGCCGCCCCCATAAAGTCCTCAAGCAAAACGCAGCACGACGCCCCCCTGGGAGGCAAGGAAAGGGCTGTCAACACTCACACTGGAGTATACTTATGGGGGTAAACAAAAAGTTGCTGAAAAAAAGTTACGAGGATTTAGTGGTAGGTAAAAAACACACACTCACACCACTAACACAAGGCTGACACCACTAACACAAGGCTGACCCCCACTAACACAAGGCTGACACCCACTAACAAAAGGCTGACACCCCCAAACACTAAAACCTAAATATGACGCAAATATACCACTAACTCAATATACTATACAACTCAATATAACACTGCTTAATACCATTTTCCTAACCAAACCTAACCTAACAACCAAATCATAGGTTAAGATAGGTGAAGCATTGTAGTAACCAGAAAGGTTTCACCACTCACACGCAGAGAAGGATGATCAAAATTATTCATGGAATGCGTAACTTTAGTTATGAGAAGAGATTGAAGCTATTAGAGTTACACTCACTTTAGAGGCGCAGAGTAAGGGGCGATTGATAGAAGTTTTTAAGTGGATAGAGGGATTAATAAAGGAGAGGCAGGAAAAGTTCTTACGGCTAGTAACCAGGGTAGAACAAGAACTAAACGGATTTAAGCTGAAAAGTGTAGATTTAAAAAGGAAATAGGGAAAAACTGGTTCACAAATAGGGTGGTGAATGATTGGAATGGACTCAGTAGCAGGTAGTTAGTGCAGAGTCTATTTGGGGTCTTTAAAATGAGTCTGGATAAATTCATGGATGGGGAAGAGAGGTGGATGTAGGTAGTGTTAAGTAACAGGAACTACCTGTGTCGGTCTCACGGCCTCTTTTAGCTTCCTTTTTGTTCTTAGTTCTATGTTTCGTTGGTGTTTTATCGAGTTCCCTTATCAATACAGTGGTCAAATAAGCATCTATCTATCTTTGCAATCTACCTGGAAACTCAAACCTTATTGTAGGCGATCTTGTCAAAGATGGCGTTGATCTGGTCCGGGGTCTCCACCTTCAGGATGATGGGTGGGAGCTGAGCAAGGCGTCATCCTCCAGCACCGGCAGCAAGTGCTCGACAAGAACTGGAAGCCCTGACACACACAATAGTACATAACATTAAGACCAACACCTCACCTTTATTATGGCATCCCAGTATTTACAACTCTGGAAATGGAGTTTTAATGAGATACAATGATGCTTCTAGAAATACAAAGTCTTGTCTATACTGTATCAGGAGATGAGTCACCTTTACACCTGTCCATGCACCTCATACTCACATCTCCCTGTCCTCATTATTCCTGCTCCCCTCCCTCATTCATGTACTTCAATACTTGATCCTCACTAAAGAACGACATCATCCTCTCTTGTCCATCTTGCTTGCAATTTACCGAGTCTAGCCCAAATAAATGGTTAATGATTAGGTGAGTTCTGATCAGGACACAGCACAGTGACTCACCATTTCCAGCCAGGTTCCACATGTGCCGCCCTTGTACTGCACATAGCTGCAAGCCCTCGTTCAGCCACAGTCATCCCACCACGCCAAAGTCACTGGGGAATAACAAACGCAAGAAATAATAAGAATAAACCTCTATAATAACCTATATACTACTACTACTACTACTACTATACTACTACTACTACTATTACTACTACTACTACTACTACACTACTACTACTACTACTACTATTACTACACTACTACTACTACTATCCTGATCTCTCCTTTCCTACTACTACTACTACTACTATCCTGAATCTCCTCTCTTCCTACTACTACTACTACTACTACTACTACACTACTACTACTACTACTACTACTACTATCCTGAATCTCCTCCTCTTCCTACTACTACTACTATTCTGAATCTCCTCCTCTTCCTACTACTACTACTACTACTACTACTACTACTACTACTACTACTATTCTGAATCTCCTCCTCTTCCTACTACTACTACTACTACTACTATTCTGAATCTCCTCCTCTTCCTACTACTACTACTATTCTGAATCTCCTCTTCCTCCTCCTACAACAACAACAACAACAACTACTACTACTACTATACTACTATCTGAATCTCCTCTTCCTCCTCCTACACAACAACTACTACTACACTATTCTGAATCTCCTCTTCCTCCTCCTATAACAACAACAACTACTACTACTACTATATCTGAATCTCCTCTTTCCTCCTCCTCTACAACAACAACTACTACTACTATTCTGATCTCCTCTTCCATCCTCCTACAACAACTACTACTACTACTACTTACTACTACTATTCTGAATCTCCTCTCTTCCTCCTCCTCCTACAACAACAACTACTACTACTACTACTATTCTGAATCTCCTCTTCCTCCTCCTACAACAACAACAACTACTACTACTATTCTGAATCTCCTCTTCCTCCTCCTCCTACAACAACAACTACTACTACTACTACTATTCTGAATCTCCTCTTCCTCCTCCTACAACAACAACAACAACTACTACTACTACTACTATTCTGAATCTCCTCTTCCTCCTACAACAACAACAACAACTACTACTACTATTCTGAATCTCCTCTTCCTCCTCCTACTACAACAACAACAACTACTACTACTACTATTCTGAATCTCCTCTTCCTCCTACTACAACAACAACAACAACTACTACTACTACTACTATTCTGAATCTCCTCTTCCTCCTCCTACAACAACAATAACAACTACTACTACTACTACTACTATTCTGAATCTCCTCTTCCTCCTCCTACTACAACAACAACTACTACTATACTACTACTACTATTCTGAATCTCCTCTTCCTCCTCCTCCTACAACAACAACAACTACTACTAGCCACAATGGTCTCACCCAGATTGCCGAACCACTGGTGGGCCATCTCGTGGGCTATCACGGAGGCCACGCGCTGCTTGTTGGCGGCGGAACTCTCCGTGCTGTTGTAGTAGAGCGCCGTCTCCCGGTAGGTGATGACGCCCCAGTGCTCTGTGGCGCCCGAGGAATAGTCGGGGATGGCAACCATGTCTGGGGAGAGCAGTCAAGAAGACCATATAATAATAATAATATAATAATAACATACTCGTTACCTCTTTTTGGTGTGCCCTTGGCCAGTCCTTTGTGATGAAAAAAAAAAAAAAAAAAAAAATCATATCCTCAAATTTCAAGGTCAAGGCAACCATGTCTGGGCAAGATTAAATAGATTAGATTAAATAAGATGATAAAATAATAATAATATAATAAATCATATCCCCAAATTACAATGTCTTAACCCCTCCACGCCCAGATCTTTCCTTTGCTGCATAAAAGTGTCTGTTGTTAGCCATAAAATTACGAAAAACTAACTTTAAATACCAAATTATCTTGTGGACAAGGATACTAAACAGGTCATAGCTGTAAAATATTGCTTATAGTCATTAAAAATCGTTTAATGGTACCCAAATTACAATGGAAATGACATTCTGGGTCTCAAGGGCTTAAACAAGATGATATAATATAATACTAAAATAAATCATATCCAAAATTTCAAGGTCTTAATAGTTGTAAAAGTGCATATTTTGTATTACGAGGGAGCAAAAACCTACATAAATAGGGCACTTTAGCCTTATAAATAGGGCATTTAGCTTATAATAGGGCACTGAGCCTTATAAAATAGGGCATTGGCCTATAAATAGGGCATTGAGCCTTATAAATAGGGCACTGAGCCTTATTAAATAGGGCATTGAGCCTTATAAATAGGGCAGAGCCTTATAAATAGGGCATTTAGCCTTATAATAGGGCACTGACCTTTTAAATAGGGCATGGGGCCCTTTTAAATAGGGGATTTAGCCCTTTTAAATAGGGGACTGAGCCTTATAATAGGGCATGGGGCCTTATAATGGAGTTTATGGGCATTGGGGCCTTATAAATAGGGGACTGAGCCTTATAAATAGGCATGAGCTTATAAATAGGGCACTGAGCTTTTAAAAAGGGCAGAGCCTTATAAATAGGGCATGACCCTTTTAAATAGGGCACTGAGCCCTTTTAAATAGGCATGAGCCTTATAATAGGGCACTGAGTCTTATAATAGGGCATGAGCCTTATAAATAGGGCATTGAGTCTTATAAATAGGGCCCTGACCTTATAAATAGGGGATGAGCCTTATAAAATGGAAATTGAGCCCTTTTAAATAGGGCACTGAGCCCTTTTAAATAGGGCACTGAGCTATAATAGGGCACTGACCCTTTTAAATAGGCATGAGCCTTATAAATAGGGCACTGAGTCTTATAAATAGGCACTTTAGCCTTATAAATAGGGCATTGAGCCTTATAAATAGGGCATTGAGCCTTTAAAAATAGGGCACTGAGCCTTATAATAGGGCACTGAGTCTTATAAATGGCATTGAGCCTTATAAATGGGCACTAAACCTTATAAAAGGGCACTGACCTTATAAATAGGGCATTGAGCCTTTTATAATGGGCACGGGAGCCTTATAAATAGGGCATGAGCCTTATAAATAGGGCATTGAGCTTATAAAAGGGGGCACTGAGCCTTAAAAATAGGGCATTGACCCTTTAAAAAATTTAGGGCCTGAGCCTTATAAATAGGGCACGGGAGCCTTATAAATAGGCATTGAGCCTTATAAATAGGGCACTGAGCCTTATAAAGGGCAGAGTCTTATAAATGGGCACTGAGCCTTAAAAATAGGGATTGACCCTTTTTAAATAGGGCATGAGCCTTATAATAGACTTGAGCCTTATAAATAGGGCACTGAGCCTTATAAAAGGGCATTGACCTTATAAATAGGGCACTGAGCCTTATAAGGATAGAAAAACACTGAGCTATATCAATGGGGCAATTGAGCCTTACCACTTTGGGAGGGGGAAGGGCAGGCCAAACATTTGTTCATACATCAGCAGCACACTCTTGCCCACTCCGGGGGCGTAACGCGTGTCGCTGAGGCGGCTCTCCGGGGCATACACTGGGACGGCACGCCACTCGCCAGCACGGACTGAAACACACATTTATTAACCCTGGAGGCCAGAACGTAATTTCCATTGTAATTTGGGTGCCCTTTTAACATTGAAAACACATAATTACAACCTCTTGAGGCCCAGAATGTATTTCCATTGTAATTTGGGTGCCATTAGACAAATTTAAAACACTAATTATTTAAACCCCTTGAGGCCCCAAAAAATATTTCCATTGAAAATTTGAAACCTTAAAAAATTGAAAACACAATTTCTAACCCCTTGAGGCCCAGATATTTTTATGTTGTAAATACAGCTTAAAGTTCTCACCTCTTTATATGTGTAAATACAGCTAAAGTTCTCCTCTTTTTTATGTGTAAATACAGCTTAAAGTTTTTCCCTTTATATGTGTAAATAAGCTTAAAGTTCTCCTCTTATGTGTAAATACAGCTTAAGTTTCACCTTTTTTATATGTGTAAATACAGCTTAAATTCTTTTTTAATTGTTAAATCAGCTTTAAGTTCTCCCTTTTAAATGTGTAAATACAGCTTAAGTATCTTAAATTTAATACGTTAAATCACTTAATTCAATTCTTTAAATTGAATTTGGTAAATTCATTTGAAATCCCTGAACACCCAAAGGGCCCCGGCCGGAATCAGGCCAACCCCATTTAAAAGGGGGCGGTTCTTGTGAAATGAAAAAATTGGCAATAGTAGGGGAAAAATTTAA
>JACEEZ010013933.1:0-27500 GCA_016584305.1 Chionoecetes opilio
AGAGGGGGGGGAGAGAGAGATGGGGGAGAGAGAGAGAGAGAGAGGGGTGTTCAGTAGATCCTGCCACGGAGCAGGGAGCGGCTTTGTGAGCGGACAAACCAAGAAACAATGGCGTCTAACAGATGGCGCCAGCTGCCTCCAGGCGAACTAGTCGCCATTCGTGGCGCTCTTCACCACGCCCTGGAGAGTCACTCCCCTCATGTCATCATACACACAGACTCAAAATCCTCTATCCAAGCCCTCAGAGACACACAGCCACAGGATAACATTCACCTCCTCACCTCCACTCTTCTTCTGGCCCAGCGACTGGCTGCACGTGGCTGCAAAATCACCCTCAATTGGGTTCCCAGCCATGTAGGCCTTAGTGGCAACGAAGCAGCTGACAGAGCTGCAAAATCAGCCGCTGCCCTTCCCAGCCCCACCACGGCTGTTCTGCCCAGCCTCTCCCAAACTCTACTCAAAATAAAGTCTGCCTCGCACGCCTTGTCCCGCCAGCAACACGAGGCCACAGTCGCCCTATCATCACCCTCTGCCTCCTGGTACGCTGCTGCAACAGCTTACCACCCACTTCCCCAAGACCCATCCATCCCCCCACACGTACGGGACCGACTACACCGTCTCCGCCTCGGCTTTCCCTGCTTTGAGGAAATCCGCCAGGGCGATGTGGACATCACCTGTGATCACTGCCAGGTCACCTCCCCCTTTGCACTCCAACACTACCTCCTGAAGTGCAAGGCAACGTCCCACCTCAGGGAACGCCTCCCACCTCATCCGCAGCCCGGACATCCAGGTGCCGCCGCCGCTGCTGCTGCGGTAATTAGATCTGTCCCTCTGGCCACTCTCACCTCCACCGTTCGGGAGTACCACCCCCCAAGGTAGCTCCAACACACTGCCTTTTTTTATGGTAATGCCATCATTCCACAGGCGGGCTGCTATAGGCAAAAGCTCGCGTCAACCAAAAGTGTTGACAAAATATTAACAACAACAACAGAGAGAGAGAGAGAGAGAGAGAGAGAGAGAGAGAGAGAGAGAAGAGAGAGAAGGAAATAATTATAAAGGTTTTTTGGTTACTCTCATATCTCACTCAACTCTCTTTCACTAATATATCTCTCTCTCTCTTTCACGGAGAGAGAGAGAGAGAGAGAGAGAGGAGAGAGAGAAGAAGGAGAGAGAGAGAAAAGGGTGAGAGAGAAGAAGAGAGAGAGAGAGGAGAGAGAGAGCGAGCGAGCGGTCGACGCCGTCATGGTAATTTATTTAGTTAACCTTAACATTTGCATGGTACTAATGGTATGTATCAGAAAACGAAATATGTCAATGGAAAGCTAATAAAATTCTGCTTGTATTGATATCTGCCATCTTATAAGCTGTCCCACAAAGTTATACATGACGACTAGTTTTAGGTGAATGTTAAGCTCATCATATTTCTTCAGTCTCATAATGACCTTTATTTAATGTGTTTTACTATGTTTTATGTGATAATCTTATAGAACAAGCATTTCCGAAGATAACAGTCTATCCTTTATACATGTATAACATGATATACTGCGGGATAATGCTTTGAGAACTTCCCCGGGTCTAGAGTGAACGAAGAGGCCTTGGCGCCAAGATGGCGCCCTGTAGCGTTTAACATAGGGCCTATGAATGGCGCTACCCTCTCTATATAGGTACCCTAGGTGCCTCCGCGTAGACGTCATGGTGGGACGTCACTCAACCACCACGACTAAAGCCCGGTTCCCACCTTCCCGCTTGTACGGCCGCCGTACAACAGCAAAGACGTCACAATGACGTCACAACAAAGTCTACCGCACTGCCGTACCGCTGTACGGCCGCCGTACAAAGTTAAATTCAAGTCATCTCTCCCGCTCGGCGGTGTCCGCTCGAGCGGAGTTGCCAACTGTGCCCAGTTACCACAAATACCACTCAAGCGGTGATGATGGTGACATCATTGTTGTTGTATGGCGGCCGTACAAGCGGGAAGGTGGGAACCGGGCTTAACAGCGGAGAGAGGAAAGAACGGGGAGGAGGTCCGTTCACCACCGTGATGCGAGGCGAACTGTGGGTGTGAGGTAAGGCACGACTTATTTCACGGGTTACCTATTTTAATGCAACACCGGTGTCGTGTGGGCAAGTGTCTGTTTGTGAGGTGGAGTCTGTTTACTAACAAAGGCAAAGAAAACGGGATTGAGGGGAATACTTACTAATATTGACTTGATCAACAAAGGCATGTCTAGGCATCCTACGACAACAAACCCGTCTTTATTTATCAGTAAAGGGTGAGGGGGTGGGGGGGGGGCATGAAGTGGAACACTCGCCGACGTCGGCGAGAATTCCTATCGGCGACAGTTATAGGTATGGTTTTGAGCATATATGATATATGAGGCATTCAATTTCGTGCAGAAATGTCCTCTGAGCAGGAGATGGGGGTATATACGGGTGGTTAAGACATTTCTGTACGAAATTGAATGCCTCATATATCATATATGATCAAAACCATACCTATAACTGTCGCCGATAGGAATTCTCGCCGACGTCGGCGAGTGTTCCACTTCGTGCCCCCCCCCCCCCTCTCACCCTTTAATGATAAATAAAGACGGGTTTGTTGTCGTAGGACGCCGGGACAACAGTGGACATGCCTTTGGTGATTAAGTCAATATTAGTAAGTATTCCCCTCAACCCCCGTTTTCTTTGCCTTTGTTAGTAAGCAGACTCCACCTCACAAACAGACACTTGCCCACGTGTGAGCAAAAGTCTGTTTACGAGGGAAAGTCCGTTTACTAACAAAGACGTGTTAATCAACAAAGCCGGACCGCTTGTCATACGGTACCGTGTGTACATCTTGTCGCTTATGACTGAATGTCCGCAGCCCGCTCAAGTAGGGGAGGGTATACTGTTTTTATTCTTTCATAGGAAAAACATTCATGAATCGAATAATGCGCTCTGCTTTTGTATTACTGATGTGAAGGACCATTAAATAGCCTTTATGCAGTGAATCATGAATAAATTTACGGAATACAGCATCTTGCTAATTAAAAAGAAAATGCTATTTTGAGTGTATCAGATGAAGATGATGGTAATAATGGAGGAGGACTTCGCGGTCGTTTTCAGAGACACCGCCTAATTTTTCCTGGCCTAAAATAGGTGCTTTTTCCAATGGAGATAGTTTACATTTTCCGGAAAATATAATGAAACCTAACCTAACCTTAACCACAAAGTATACCTAACCTAACCTTAAAGTATTCATTAAACCTAAATTATAAGGTTAGGTTTGGTATGTTCTATTCAATCACTTCCCTGTTATCTGAGACCCTGACTAATTTTTCCCGGCCAAGCTTTATTGCTTTTTCTGATGGGAGATACAGTGTTTTTAATGAAAACGGCGACCATAAAATTCGGTGATGAATTTATTATTATTATTTTTTTGTTTAAACTATGGGTTGCCGGAAAATAAAACTATCTCCATTATAAAAGCACCCATTTTAGGCCAGGAAAAATTAGTCGGTGTCTCTGAAAACGTCCGCGAAGTCCTCGTCCATTATTACCAATATGATACCTGTTTGGGTTAGATTGAATTCTTGAACACGGGTGGTTAGGGCCCCATCTCCTGCTCAGGACATTTCTGTACGAAATTGCATGCCTCATATCATATATGCTCAAAACCCTACCTATAACTGTCGCCGATAGGAATTCTCGCCGACGTCGGCGAGTGTTCCAATTTTTCACGTCGGCGAGTGTTCCTATTTTTGGGGTTTGTACTAGTTCTTGATCTTGAGTTAAATTATGTGGTTGTTATGTTGGCCAGTTGACCAATGTCCAGGTTAGGTTACTGAAGGAGCGGAGTTTACCAGATGCATTATAAAATGGGTTCTTTACCAGTGGAATTGTCGGCAAAAATTTCCACGTTGGCGAGAGCTCTCTGGGGTAAAAAATGCCGTTGAAAGCATTAAATAATGCCGTTGAAAGCATTAAAAAATGCCGTTGAAAGCATAAAAAAATGCCGTTGAAAGCATAAAAAAATGCCGTTGAAAGCATTAAAAAATGCCGTTGAAAGCATAAAAAAATGCCGTTGATGCATTATAAAATGCCGTTGAAAGCATTATAAAATGCCGTTGAAAGCATTATAAAATGCCATTGAAAGCATTAAAAAATGCCGTTGATGCAATATAAAATGCCATTGAAAGCATTATAAAATGCCATTGAAAGCATTAAAAAATGCCGTTGATGCAATATAAAATGCCGTTGAAAGCATTATAAAATGCCGTTGAAAGCATTATAAAATGCCATTGAAAGCATTAAAAAATGCCGTTGATGCAATATAAAATGCCGTTGAAAGCATTCAAAAAATGCCGTTGATGCAATATAAAATGCCGTTGATGCAATATAAAATGCCGTTGAAAGCATTATAAAATGCCGTTGAAAGCATTATAAAATGCCATTGAAAGCATTAAAAAATGCCGTTGATGCAATATAAAATGCCGTTGAAAGCATTATAAAATGCCATTGAAAGCATTAAAAAATGCCGTTGATGCAATATAAAATGCCGTTGATGCATTATAAAATGCCATTGAAAGCATTAAAAAATGCCGTTGAAAGCATAAAAAATGCCGTGGAAAGCCTTAAAAAATGCCGTTGAAAGCCTTAAATAATGCCGTTGATGCATTATAAAATGCCGTTGATGCATTATAAAATGCCGTTGATGCATTATAAAATGCCGTCGAAAGCATTATAAAATGCCGTTGATGCATTATAAAATGCCGTTGATGCATTATAAAATGCCGTTGATGCATTATAAAATGCCGTTGATGTATTATAAAATGCCGTTGATGCATTATAAAATGCCGTCAAAAGCATTATAAAATGCCGTTGATGCATTATAAAATGCCGTTGATGCATTATAAAATGCCGTTGATGCATTATAAAATGCCGTTGAAAGCATAAAAAAATGCCGTTGAGGCATTATAAAATGCCGTTGAAAGCATTAAAAAATGCCGTTGAGGCATTATAATATGCCGTTGAAAGCATTATAAAATGCCATTGAAAGCATTATAAAATGCCGTTGAAAGCATTATAAAATGCCGTTGATGCATTATAAAATGCCGTCGAAAGCATTATAAAATGCCGTTGAGGCATTATGAAATGCCGTTGATGCATTATAAAATGCCGTTGATGCATTATAAAATGCCGTTGATGCATTATAAAATGCCGTTGATGCATTATAAAATGCCGTTGATGCATTATAAAATGCCGTTGATCCATTATAAAATGCCGTTGATGCATTATAAAATGCCGTTGATGCATTATAAAATGTCGTTGAAAGCATTAAAAAATGCCGTTGATGCATTATAAAATGCTGTTGAAAGCATTAAAAAATGCCGTTGATGCATTATAAAATGCCGTTGAAAGCATTATAAAATGCCGTTGATGCATTATAAAATGCCGTTGAAAGCATTATAAAATGCCGTTGAAAGCATTATAAAATGCCGTTGATGCATTATAAAATGCTGTTGAAAGCATTATAAAATGCCGTTGATGCATTATAAAATGCCGTTGAAAGCATTATAAAATGCCGTTGATGCATTATAAAATGCTGTTGAAAGCATTAAAAAATGCCGTTGATGCATTATAAAATGCCGTTGAAATCATAAAAAAATTCCCTTGATGCATTATAAAATGCCGTTGAAAGCATTAAAAAATGCCGTTGAAAGCATTATAAAATGCCATTGAAAGCATTATAAAATGTCGTTGATGCATTAAATATTGCCGTTAATGCATTTTAATATGCCGTTGAAAGCATTATAAAATGCCGTTGAAAGCATTATAAAATCCCTTTGAAAGCATTATAAAATGCCGTTGAAAGCATTATAAAATGCCTTTGAAAGCATTATAAAATGCCATTGAAAGCATTATAAAATGCCATTGAAAGCATTATTTAATGCCGTTGAAAGCATAAAAAAATGCCGTTGATGCATTATAAAATGCCGTTGATGCATTATAAAATGCCGTCGATGCATTATAAAATGCCGTTGAAAGCATTATAAAATCCCTTTGAAAGCATTAAAAACTGCCGTTGATGCATTATAAAATGCCGTTGATGCATTATGAAATGCCGTTGAAAGCATTAAAAAATGCCGTTGATGCATTATAAAATGCCGTTGATGCATTATGAAATGCCGTTGAAAGCATTAAAAAATGCTGTTGATGCATTATAAAATGCCTTTGAAAGTATTAAAAAATGCCATGAAAGCATTAATAAATGACGTTGATGCATTACATAATGCCGTTGACGCACTATGAAATGCCGTTGATGCATTATTTAATGCCGTTGAAAGCATAAAAAAATGCCGTTGAAAGCAATATAAAATGCCGTTGAAAGCATAAAAAAATGCCTTTGATGCATTTTAAAATGCCGTTGATGCATTATGAAATGCCGTTGAAAGCATTATAAAATGCCGTTGAAAACATTAATAAATGCCGTTGATGCATTATAAAATGCCGTTGAAAGCATTATAAAATGCCGTTGATGCATTATAAAATGCCGTTGATGCATTATAAAATGCCGTTGATGCATTATAAAATGCCGTTGATGCATTATAAAATGCCGTTGAAAGTATTAAGGGGAGCGGCCGGTCAGAATATGACAAAAATAGGAGAAATTCACAAAATTTTAATGATTTTTTCTCAGCTTTGTACACCCTTTGAGAGTCTAAATACGAAGTATTTAATCAAAATTCGCTTTAGTTTTTATTGTATGAGTGTGTTATGGACTATTTTATCACCAGATTAACTTTTTCATTATCAAACTAGTAATATAACTTATTTAAATGTTTTCATATATGATATACCAGTACCTATAAGTGGAATTAAACTACACTTCTTGAGAAGTGTAGTTTAAGTGAGTCTACTACTTAAGTGAGAAGTAGTGTAGTTTACGGTGTTTTAAGTTCGTTCTGTGCAGGTTGATTAATCGAGAAGAGCATCCAATCCACCGTCTGTCTCCTCTGTCAGCTGGGTCTGCGACGTGTACTGGTACTACTTGACAAGTCCTGTTCCTGTACTGACCCCTGATCATGTGCACTTTTCAGTGCGGGACACGAACAACCAGCTCAGCTGCTCAGCCCATCAAGTAATATTTTTTGGGGAAATGACTAATAAGGGTGTTTTCTGTTCTGTACCAAATTCCGTTCTTTTCATTACCAAATTTTAATCCAACACCAAATCATGTGATTCATTACCAGATGGATTTTTCATTACCAAATTTACCCTAATTTGGTAATTAAAAATACCAAATGGCAACCCTGGTCTAACCATGGAGCTATAATATCTCCGTTACCAAAGTCGCCACTCTTGTGATATTTATTTTTGGGGGAAGGTGACTAGTGGGTCCACAAGGGTCTGTTTTGGGTCCATTACTATTTTTTATTTACATCAACGACTTGGATAGTGGGATTAGCAGTGATATTAGCAAGTTTGCTGATGATACTAAGGTAGGTAGGATTATTGGATCACTGTCTGATGTAAACATATTGCAAGGAGACTTAGATAAACTTAATAAGTGGGTAGTCAGATGGCAGATGGAATTTAATATTGATAAGTGCAGCGTTATGAATGTTGGTAGAAAAAAACCCTGGTAATAGATACACCATACGCAATGTATCGCTGAAAAGATCAGAAGGTGAGAAAGATCTGGGAGTGAGGGTGAGCTCAGACCTCCGACCTAGGAAACAATATATTGAGGCTAGAAATAGAGCTAATAGGGTGTTAGGATTCATTACCAGAAGTGTTAAAAGTAGAAGTGCTGAGGTTATTCTAAAGCTTTATTTGGCTCTAGTTAGACCTCACCTAGACTATGCGGTTCAGTTTTGGTCTCCATATTACAGGATGGATATAGCCTTGTTAGAATCAGTGCAGAGAAGGATGACCAAAATGATTTAAGAGATACGTAACTTTAGTTATGAGAAAAGATTGAAGCTATTAAATTTACACTCACTCGAGAGACGCAGAGTAAGGGGCGATCTGATAGAAGTTTTTAAGTGGATAAAGGGATACAATAAAGGGGAGGTAGGAAAAGTTCTTACGGCTAGTAACCAGGGTAGAACAAGAAGTAACGGATTCAAGCTGGAAAAGCGTAGATTTAAAAATGAAATAGGGAAAAACTGGTTCACAAATAGGGTGGTAAATGATTGGAATGGACTCAGTAAACAGGTAGTTAGTGCGGAATCATTAGAGAGCTTTAAAAGGAGGCTATATAAATTCATGGATGGGGATGCAAGGTGGATGTAGGTAGGCATGCATGGTTGTAGTGTTAAGTAACAGGAACTACCTCGTGTAGGTCTCACGGCGTCTTGTAGCTTCCTTGTTTTCTTATGTTCATATGTAACTAGAGGCGCTTTTTCGTGAGCAAGCTAGAGCAAGCCGACTTGCCTCGGCTTGCTGTTTTTCTATTCTGGCGCGGCACGATTAGCATGCCGGTTTGCCCAGCTGGAGCAAGCCGAAGCAAGCGGGGGTCTGGCATCGCTTGCTACGGCTTGAAGTCGTGACGTCAGAAATAAACATCAAGATGGTGGAGACATCAGTGAGGATCGTCGTAGAAATAACTAGTAATTTTTTAATGATTATATTGGTAATTGATAATTAGTAATATACCGTACAGTGCAAATGCCACTTTCACCTGTAGGCTATACGCCATAAAAATATGCCTCTAGCTCTAAAAATGTTTCTCATAGAGAAAATCTAATTTAACAACAATTAATGCGAACTGCAATATATACAATTATAGAGATAATTTTCACGTATGTAAAAAAACGGAAGTTTTCAAAATTTCTAACTGCTAAGATTGTCAATTGCATTCTAACGAGTCACCCAAGGGAACGTCAAGTCAGGCCTACTCTCGCTTGCTCACGAAAACGCGCCTTTAAATTAATTTTCCCTTTTCGGATAACTATTTTCCTCTCTTCTCGTGTTGTTATCTATGCTTTCATGTTAATACGACGGTGTTTTCGTGGTATTTAGCTTGTTCTGGTTATTCCTTTTCATGAGTAATCTACTCACACAGGTAGACTCACCTTCAATGGTAGATGATGAGTTAATGTCCAGTAAACTCACGTTTCTTTTAATCTGTTTAAGTTAGAGTATTATTCAGTGGTGTCGTGAGGATGTAGAGAGAGACGCCAGGGTAATTGAGGTAGTTTGTATAATTGTCTTAAGCTTCAAACTATACACGACGAAATATGTAAATACAGGAGTCCCTGTTACATTCTCCGCTAGATACCCTGGCTCAAGACCGTCTCCCTGTTTTCTCCCTGTCTATCGTCGAGGCGGCGGTGAGGCGCCGCTCATTGAGGTGTCAAGTACTCGTTTATCTACCATACATATACCTCTGCTCCACTATTAAACATATAGTAATGAGCAAGTAATGTTTCTACCATAGAATAAACTGATAATATAACTACTCTATATAAATATCTATTATGTTACCATTTATTTATAAGAGATGCATAATAAGCTACGTGACATCTCTATATAACCTTGCCGGCCCTCTATCTTGCTGATTCTGCAGTAACTGGGTGTAGCCGGCCACACTGAGTGCCACACCCATACATACGTCTCTACCCTTTATATATGCCTTAACATCGCTCGGCCACGCGCCTGGCGCGCCCACGCGGCATAAGAAAATGTAACTAACCATGTTACAAAAATGTGTAATACATGTCAGACCTGTGAGATTGAGCTTTTTCACGTAAAATATACTTGGCTAACGTGATAGCTCGCTTGACACAACAACACAGTAGCTATTGTACACTGGGATAAAAACAATGGGGTTTAGATAAGCAGGAGAGGCGTTCTCCAGAGCCGCGGTATACTGTGACTCGTCAGAGAAGGTATTAGTAACAAAAGATATTCTAGAGAATGTTAAACTCTGAAGAGATTTGAGCGGAAACAGTGGAGACGTTTCTTGTTAAAACTTTCTGGAAGCATAACAAAAATCAACACTTACATAGTGACCAAAAACCCGATGATAGGAAGTTCCGTAAGGGCAAACGACAGTCACATGATGTTCGCTCATAAAAATTATTGATACCCATGAAACGGATTCAATGCGTCAGCCGGACTACCACCTTTAAAAATGTTAAATTCACATATGCCACCTTAAATATGAAGGAAGGCAAATAGTGAAAGCGTTAAACAGATCCCCTAGTCGGCCAGATGCATAGAGACAGATCGTCAGCCACTAAAACTAGAGATGATAGTAAGTCCAGTGTCATAAATGTATGATTAACAGAGAAATTGACAAAAAATTCCACCCTATAAGTCTCAAAAATCTCTGATGACTTAAAGGTGACATGCACTACAATAACATCCATGGTAAGCGTTACTTACAAGACCGGATAGTATGCTGAATAGCATCCTGTCTGAACAAGGGTAGCAAATTGAATTCATCATGTCCAATATCTAGTGTATGTAAGAAATCCTCCTCAGTGTCAGTATAAAAAACTCGCGGGTACTCTCCCACTAGCTGCATCTACCATGTTTGGCTAAGCGCCGCAATATTGGAAATGACTACATTGAATGAGGATTAAAAAACTAGTAAAGGTTGGTCAAAGAAATAAAAATCAGTTGAGAGCATCTAAACGCACAATCGCACTGTTCAGCACTGTTGATTGGCCTGTTATTATGTTAAAGTAATCGTCCAGACCCTTTTTTTTTTTGCCGAATTATGTTGAATGTACATTCAAAACACCTAATCCACCAAAAATAATTGATTTCCAGGCCTTATTTCCGTAAAAACACGACTTTTGTAAAAAGCGCGCGAAAAAAAAATCTTCCCTCCAACAGGGCTACGACTGTTATTGATGACGTCAGAACAGGGACGCCCGCAGACACTCTGTCTGACACCTGTCGGCAAATGTTATGATGAGCGATTGTACTTCGGTGTCAGACAGTGAATCTGTTGCTGTAACAGATTTAGAGTACGATGCTCAATCTGACACCGAAAGAAATGACGCTGGTCGCGTATACTATGAGGAAAACGAACCTCAGATTGTCATGGGATCCTATATGTTTGAGCCCGAGTACGAGGTGGATGAACAGGTGTTAGCAGAGCCTGAGGTTCAGCAGGAGGACCTGGCACTTCTCCAAAACATGGATTGGTTAATAAAGTTAAACCATGTGTGTGTGGGAATCACAATGAAGGTACTTTCGAGAAAATCCTATGGTTAGTTTTGGAACTACAGTCAAACGTCATTACTCGGAAACCACATACTAGCATTAACTACAGCATAGAGTTGGAAAATATGCGGGCGGGAAGGCAGAAAGTGTGACAGCCACACCACCACAGGGGCTCTCACCACAGGGCACGCCCACTCCACAACTGGTTTACTTGGTTTACTTGTTCTTGTTAAGAGGCAAAGCCTCACAGTCGTGGTGGTCCACCGCTGCTGCCAGTCCTGGTGTCCCTGTCTAACAGGGCCACCTGGTCTGGTATGGTGTTGGACTGAGTCACTGTCTTACGGGGGGGGCGCCGCCCTTGTCCAGCACACCCGTGTACACAGGCTCACCTCACACTCGTCGTCCCAACCCACACACTGGGTAGGCGAATAGTCGCGCTGCACACGTTCACCCAGTATTTCACCCGATGTGTACCCTCACTACACACCGTTTCTCAACACAACTGCTCGCCCCAACACACTATAGGCGTGTATCACCCTACACCCGCCACTCCTTTCCGTGTGCAAACTTTTCTCGAAAGGCACAGCTGTCTTGCTGCACCCATAAAGGATGCATGCATGTGGCATATAGCAAAAAAAATCTATCAGAAACACCCAAATATCTTCAAGTACTATATTTATCTCTGTGTTTACGTGCCTCTCTGATCAGCGCGGGAAGATGAGCCTCCCTGATGCTACGTCACCGAGCCTGAGCCTGAGCGTCTGCAAACCTTGAGAGCGTTTTGAAAACTCGGGGAATTTGCAGATTTTGATTGCGGATTATTTAAAAACGGCTGACTGGATACAAAAAGTGACGACTTATTGTTGATATACTCGTTAATGGCTATGATTTGATTGCATTAAATCAGGAATGATGAAATGGTCTGGACGATTACTTTAAGGCAAAAATATTCAAAAGGTGCCGGAATAAATATCAAGAATTTCCAACCTTTTACTGTTAATGTTAACAAACCATTTAATTTAGCCGCCAAAATAGGAACCAGTCGTTTTATAGTCCTCCTGCAAGTCTCGGACATGTTCATCCATAGCTGTCTCAAATAATAACTGAGACACCCTTTACCTAAAGCATTGACAAGGTCTCGCTTGGTCTGGGCATGAAAAGGGAAATTTGGAACCTATAACATGGTTGGCATGCAACAAGGTTAGCTTCATGAAGGTCAGTCGACCCTTTCCCGAAGATCTATAATGAAAATAACCCCGCAATACATGCATTTCACATAGCATGATGTGAAAGAAAAATAGTTAGTTTTCGGGGCCCGTAGATTATAGCCGTGCTGGCGTTAGTGGGGTTTGGGGTTTTAGTGGAAGTGCGTGGAGGTAGGTAAGCACTTCAGAAAAACCCGGGGTTCCCGTCGGGCTTTATCTTCTTTAACCTGTCATTATGAATTATTTGGACAGTGAAGAAGTAGATCCAATACCTCAAACTTATTGCCATGCTTCTCACCAACAACAATGCGCGGGCCGAAGAATTTCGGCGCCAATTTGGGAAATTTTCCTACTTGGACTCTGAAACCTTTACGGTATCCCTTTTTCTTATTGTAATAGGAACCGCACGCTTATGTTTTTGTGCCTCATCTCGGCACGAGAAGCTTGTAGCCTTTCCTTGACCTTTTTGTGTATATTAGTAAGACATGCAAATGCTGATCCAGATAGCTATCTATGTTATACACAGGTTTATGGGCTTGGCCAATGGGTCATATGGCATCCGTTTATCCGCACCATAAAGAAATGTAGTGGAGGAGACTTGCCCGTGGACTCGCAAACTAAACTATTAATGAAAAACCGACACGTAGGGTAACCAATCTTCCCAATTGTCGTGCAAACTGTTTACAACAGGTCTCCACGCGTCAAGGATCTTCCTGTTAACGCGCTCCGCCAGCCCTTTAGATTTTGGGGATGGTATGCGGGCCGTGAAAGTCTGCTTAATATTGTACAATGTACAAATCTCCGTAAGCAATGCATTACGGAACTCTGCGCCATTATCACTGAGCATACTCTTGGTGTGGAATAAGGGCAGAAAAGATGAGTAATTAATGCATGGGCTACAGTCGCAGCCGTTTCATTTTTCCCCGGTTTGCAAGGACTACAAACCTTGAAAGTGATCTACACACCCAGAAGATATTGTGAGCCGTGATGACTCTTGGGTAACTGTAGAAGATCTATAGCAACTACGTCCCCATGGATGCTCAGGTGGTGAGTTTTCCCTAATATAGGAGCGGGCCCCTGGAATCGCCCCTTTGTTTTGGGGCACAAGATGCACACCTAGCACATATTCTTCAAATGTTCCACACGCATCGTGGGCCAAAAATCACACGCCTCGCGGTTTGCTAGGGTACAAATTACGTCCCGGATGTCCAGCCATGGGCACATCGTGCACAATTTTGAGTACCGTCGGAACGAAACGTCAGGAATAACATATTGTTTCCACTGGGTCCTTTTTTTCTGTGGCCAATGTCGGCACAGTACCTTGTCAATCGACGGGAAAAAATTGTGAGTAATTCACTGATAATGCTGGTAGGAGGTCTCATCGCCAGACTCTAAGGCATAGATGACCTTCCCCCAAATTTCATGTTTACGTTGTTCGACGCCCAATTCATAGAGGGGAAAAATTCGGCACGGGATTTTCCCCTGTGACCGCACCCACCACCGGAACGTTTCGCGATAACGCGTCCCGCTACCACATTTGCACGTCCGGGCAAATATTGGGAAGGTTGGTTTTAAACCTCTTGGGATCGTCAGAATACCATCGTGCAACCCTACCGGATAAATTCTTACCTTAAATACTCAGTAACGGCTGCATGGTCGGTATAGACAGTTATTGGATAGCCAAAAATACGTCTTTAAATTGTTTGAGAGCCCAAATTTACTTCGAGGGTCTCTTGATGTGTAACGGAATAATTTACTTCCCCCGGGGGGATAAAACTCTGCTCGCATACGCGATTACACGGTTCTTCCCTCTTTCATCTTTTTGCATTAGTACTGCCACCAAGTCCTTAGCCGAAACGCCCTGTACATAGCTCAAATGGAGCTGAAAAAATCTGGAATGCCAAGACAGGAGCGTTCACGAGTGCAAGTTTTAACTCTTCGAAACTTTGCTCCTGAGGAGCATCCCAGTGAAATGAGACATCTTTTCTTTAACAGTGGTTTAGGGGAGATGCCATTCTGTCGAAATCTTTGATAAAGGGGCGGTAAAATCCTGCTAGTCCCAAAAGGATCTAACATTCTCAACACTCTGGAGTTGAGGAAAGTTTTTGACGGCCAATACTTTATCGTCCATGGTGTGGAGTCCCTCCCGGTGGGACAGTATCCCCAAGAAGCTAATCTTAGTTTTTCAAAAATTCACACTTGGTGAATTTGGGCTTGAGACCAGCTGACAACAGTCGCTGCAAAACTGACTCTAAATTTTTTAAAGTGAGACTCATGGTCTTTGCTAGCAATTATGATATCATCCAGGTATGCGAACACGAGTTACCAATCATACCGGCAAAAATTGTATTTATCATTCTCTGAAAAGTAAGGGGGCGCGGATTTCAAGCCAAACGGCATCCGAAGCCATTCGTAGTGACCTCCCGGCGTACTGAACGCCGTAACCCCTCTCGGGAGTTTCTGCCATGGGTACCTGCCAGTACCCGAAAAAAGGTCCAAACTACTGAAAATCGTTTTAAACCCGGGACCTACCGACATGAGCAATCTTTTAGAACTGGTAACGGATACCTGTCATCTTCTGAGACCTGTTTTCACTCGCCGAAAGTCAATAACTGGGCGAAAAGTTCCATCCTTCTTCGGGACAGGAACAAAGGACTGTTCCAGGGTGAGCACGAGTGTTGAATAACTCCTTGCTCCAACATTTCCTCTACATGTTTTTCTACCACAGCCCGTTGGGTATGAGGTAGCCTGTAAGCAGGAATGTAGACAGGTTTGGTCCCTGGACTGAGTTTAATGTGATGCTCCGCTGTATGGGTAGCTCAAGAGCTTCACCGGGGAGTGTTATGACATCTCGGTACTGACCCAAGAGTTCCAAGAGCGAGTGGTTTTAAACCCTCCGGGTATCCACGACTTTGACAAGCGAACTGAGGGTTGGTACCAGACCCTGCTCGATGTCAACTGCGGACTTCTGCACCGTAGCAACACAAGCAGTAGGTAACTCCAATGGTTCGGGTACCACCTTTCGATCATACCCCAAACCCTTCCCCAAGGAAAGCTCCATGTTTTAACTCGCACTGGTCCACCTGTGGTTTTTAACAACCAATGCTGATGTGACATTTCCTGCGCTGACAGTGCTAAGTGTCGCCTCTACGGCCAATCGTTTTACTTTACTGGGGCCATCGAGACATACATCTAATATACTATAGGAGTAGCCGTGTGTCTGTTTGTCTGTCTGTCTGTGTGTCTGTCTGTTTTGGGTAGCCGAAAATGTGAAATTCAGTTTGATAAAGGGTAGGCTCAAAAAATTGCAAATAAATCGTAGGTGCGGCTTGGTCCCATTTCGATTGAATTATTTTGAAGGGGGGTTTTGGGCTAAAAACACTTTTAGGAGTATTAGATTACAGGAAAACTCTGCGGTAACGTCTTTTGCCGCATTCCACAAACTCAGTAGACTCATGGACTTACGTTTTGGTGTGCGTGTGTGAGGGGTGTGTGTTGGAATCACACGGAACACAAAGGGGTTGGAATCACACGGAACGTGGTTTACCCGAGGCACTTTGACCAGTGACCAACGACAGCAACAACACGATTGGAGTTTGCAATCACATGTTGTCTAATATATACTACTACTACAAACATCAATACATGGGTCCGAAGGGCCCAAAAAACCTTGTAAATTTGTCTATGGGTGCATCAGGAACCGCCACTGGAACACGCATCGCCATAAAGTCGGGGGTTTCGTGGTCACTGACAATCGTGGCCTTCACAAGTTTCCAGCCCGCTGTAAGATTCACGCGAGCGTTAGAGGCATGGGAAATTTAGGGAACTACACCAGTCGGTGGCCCTCGCTTATCGCCCTCTTCCCTGTGAGTGTTTGACATATAGGGGAGTCCCGAGACATAGGAGAATCCATCGCCTTAAACTGCTTCCCTTTAAATGTTATAAAATTTAAGTTGGGATCTATCCCAATTCGATTAGACTTCATCGTAAACTAAAACCCCAACCCAGGTGGGCTACAGGGAGCTGAATGTTGGATTTCTACATAGAACTCCATACGAACCGAGGAACCCCTTTGTTCAATTTAATAGGTAAGATCACTGTTCCCTTTATTTTTTAAAAATGAACCTGTGACCCCCTTCACATTCAATTCCCCTTTGGGGGTAACGGCCACCGGCCACCGCGGTGCACTCCTCTTTAGAGCCTGATACGACTCTTCAGAGAGTACATTTACAGTAGCTCCAGTGTCCCACAGCCAGGGAAAGGTTTTTTGATGGCTTACCTTCGTGGGTTTTTGCCATGATGTTTGTTTGTTGGCAGGCAGCCCCAATATTGTGGTAAATCGACAAAACCGCCGTGCCTGCGCGAGAAAAATCTCTCGCAGCTGTGTTGAGTTAACCTGGATGGTGGGGACGAGGCTCGCATGTCTTCCCCCCACGACTTACCTCTCCCAGCAGCCCACCTTTGCTCATAGTTTTCGTGAGAATCTTTTATCTGGTAGCATCGGTCGGTAGCGTGATTACCCGTTTCCGTGAATCGCGCAGTAGTAGGACTCCCTACTTATTCTGTGCTTTTTTGCTGCTGTCCCCTCCCCCGGAAGGAAAAGGAAAATTTAATCCTGGGTTGAGGGAATCCCCTTGGAGTGGAGCCGTGGTGGCGTTTGTATTTGATTATCACCCACTGGCCCATGCCTTCCGCATTTCTGCTCGCTTTTCGGAGGCATTTCTTTACCGTATGTCCCACCTTGTTGCAGTAGGAACAATGATTGCCTCTCTCGCAGCCGCCACTGCATAAGAAGGCTGGGAGGTTTTATTTTCCGGTGTTGGGAATTTACTCCAGCAACTGTGGCTGTGAAAGCCGTAGAGCGTTTCTGACTCCATAAGCTTGCCGTCTAAGGCTGTTTTATGAAATCCACTAACTCGTCCTTAGGATGGAAGGGCAAGAAAGAGCTGCACGAACGCACCTTCCCTTGGACAAAGTAGCATATAGAACAACAGTTCCAGAAATTTGGACATATTATCCATACTAATTTTTGTTCCATTACACCAATGTGCCTCCGTTAGAATTTTAATGCACCCCTCTGTTTAACGCCCTTGGCCGCGATAGACCCATCCCATACAGTTTGCGACGAACCAATTTGTTTTTATTGAGTCAGTCACATGACTTACCTGTTTTCACTACTGTGGTGCTGCTCCACCACTGAAAAATCTCAGGAAAATTTTCCCTGAATTTGTCGTAATCCTTGCTTATCTTTTCCCGGGGAGAAAGTTGCTGTGCTCTGCTTAATTGTTGAGCTCTCGAACCAGGTTGCAGTCTAGATCGAATGAAACAATTTTATTCTGCTGGCCTGCATACGTCTGTGTTACTCATTACATCCTCACATAGAGTGATACATTGATAAGCGCCTTATAAACTTCCTCATCTCCACTAAATGGTCGCACGGATGCCTCTGTGGGTAACACCTTAAATGAAGTAGGAAAAACAGCCCCAGGATTGGCTGGCCCACCTGTGAGGAGTCGTCATTGTATGAGTTGTTTCAGCTGTTAGAGGAGTAAAGTTTAGTGGGAGTTTGTAGTACCAATAGCAGTAGTAGTAGCAGCAGTAGCCCGTAGTAGTAGTAGTAGTAGTAGTAGTAGTATAGTAGTAGTAGTAGTAGTAGTATACCACTTGTTCACCATTCTCGACGCCTTCACAGCCTGCCGCCTCATTCCCCTGGACAAGAAAGCCAGGATGCAGACCCATTGGCATTGGCGAAGTCATACGACACGTCGTGGGTAAATGCATCATGGCTGTCGTCAAGGAGGATGTGAGGAGGGCGGCGGGGAACCCCCAGGTATGCGCAGGGCAAAAGGCAGGAGGGGAAGCAGGGCCCTCCACGCCATGAGGGAGATCTTCGCCCAAGAAGACTGTGAAGCGGTTCTGTTAGTGGGACGCAAGAAACGCGTTTAACTCCATCAACAGAAAAACAATGCTTCATAATATAAAATCAGTATCCTTCCCTGGCTACATACGCCGATAACACTTATAGTGAACCCTCTAATTTATTTTGTAAATAGGAGTGGAGCAATAAGGCTAGGGTGTTTAGGTCAAGGGAAGGAACAACTCAAGGTGACCCAGTGGCCATGGCGATGTACGCCCTTGGCATGTCAGTCCTTCAAGACGTGATTGCGTTTGAAAAAAACCAAGGTGAAGCAGGTGGCAATGCTGGGCGACCTGTCAGGGGCCGGCAAATTACAGGACCTAAGCCCCTGGTGGGGTTAATACAAGCCAATGGCCCTACCCTAGGATACACACCCAACGCCCGCTAAATCCTTCCTCATCGTCCAAGCCGAGCACTATGACGGGGCTGTAAACATTTTCAGTGGCAGTGGGGTTGTGGTAACGAAGGAAGGACAGCGGCACTTGGGTGCTGTTTATTGGAACAGGAGTATAAGAAGGAGTACGTCGGAGAGAAAGTGTCTGAGTGGGTACACGAGGTCGATGTCCCCGTCAGCCTGGCCAAGGGCCGAGCCTCACGCAGCCTACCGGCATACACGCATGGCCTGCAACATCGGTGGAACTTCGCCATGCGCACCATCCCGGACATCAGCCCTCTCCTCAGACCGCTGGAGAAATCTATAAAGAACCCTTCATACCAGCGTTACTGAGATCCTCCCGTCCTGGGGAAAGACGCGAGGGCGTTGCTCGAACCCCCCTCCAAGACTAGGCGGGATGGGAATCACCTCTCCTGAGAAGGTGGCTGAGGTGGAGAACCTCAACTCCATCAACCTTACCAGGTCCCTCACGGATATGATCATCGCCTCAGGACGCACAAGGTGAAATCGACCAAAGTGTGATCGCTGAGCAAAGAAACGATTCTCACGAGACAGGCAGCAAGGGCAGAAGACCAGCCTTGAACACCTTTCGACCATCCTGCCTCCCAAAACCGTGAGAAAAATCCACATCGCACAGGAGACGGGAGCGTCCAACTGGCTAACATCACTAAACCCAAACAGAGCAAAAGGGCTTCAACCTCAACAAACAAAGAATTTGTCGATGCCCGTTGCTCTGAGGTACGGCTGGCCATGGAAGGGCTCCCCAACACCTGTGTGTGTGGATCCCCCAACAACGTAGACCACACCATGACTGCAAAAAGGGGGGATTCGTGTGTATCATGCACGACGAGGTGAGGGACCTGACAGCCAGCATGCTCAGGGAGGTGTGCCAAGACGTCTCCACCGAGCCAACCCTTCTGCCTCTAGATGGGGAACTCCTGCGTACAGGACAGCCAATACTGCCCCTGAGCTCGCGTGGACATCTGTGCTCGGGGATTCTGGACCAGAGGGCAGCGGACCTTTTTGGACATCCGGATCTTCGACCCGATGGCCGCCTCCCATCGTGAGGGTTTTCCCTCGAGGCCCGTCCACCACAGGAACGAGCTGGAGAAGATAAGGGCCTATGGCGATAGGATCCTGCAAGTCGACCATGGTACCTTCACGCCCCTGGTCTTCACCACATCTGGCGGCATGGCCCCCAAGGCTAGGAGCTTCTACTCAAGACTAGCTGACTTGATGTCAGTAAAGAAGCACCAGCCAAGGAGCTCCGTCGCCGCCTGGATGAGGTGTCGCCTCTCCTTCTCCCTGCTCCGGTCTGCCCTCCTGTGTCTCAGGGGTACGAGATACTCCACTCCCTCTAACACGGACATAAGTGACCTCGATTGCGAGGCCACATTGGTAGAGAGTGGGATAAGGGTGGATAGGTTAGGAATAGAGTAGGTTTATAAATTTAGGGGTAGTTAGTTAGTAAATGTATGTATTTTTAGGGGTAGTTGTAAGGTTGGATGCCACAGTCAATAGCGAGGTGGGGCTATGGCGTACCCGCCGCAAATAAAGAGGCGGTGGAGGTATCTTGTAGTTGTAGTTGTAGTTGTAGTAGTAGTAGTATCATGCATTGTGGCATACTGCTTACCGCTCCTCAGCGTAAGTTTATTTAAGTCTGGGGTTAAATCATCTACGTTTTCTTCTAACTCTTCCTTACCTTTTGGCATTAAATTATATGAGACAATAACGTAGCTATAATAAATTAATTATATACGCAAAACGTCTCCATTAGTGGTAAAAAGAAAATTTTATTAGAGAAATAATAGTTACGGGTGTCCCCGCGAGAAATAACAAGTTACTGGCGTCCCCGCTAAAAAGTACAGTTTTCTCTTTTCCACAAAGAAATTCTCCTTTCACAGAAAGAAAACGAATTAAGGGTAACTATTATACACTGATAAGATTTCCTATCACGAGATGAATCTAAAATAATTCCTCATGTTTGTGTAATTAAATAATTAAGTGTAATTGTAGTGTTTAGCTAAATGCTTATAGGTACTTAACTTAATTAATGCTTGTAGAACCAGGTTGTAGATACGTCCAAGGTATGTCCCTCGTTGTCCTTGCGATGATGGAGAGTACCCCCTCGTCACTGACAAACTTTGGGAATCTTGTCCTGACCAGTCATTCTGGCGTTGATATGTGAGTAATTGTAGATGAGTGGAATGAGTAACTTTTAATTCCCCTAGGGTCACTAGTTTCAGGAAATAGTTCTCAATTAAGCACTCTTTAACGCCCGTCCATTACACCATCGCTTCTTCCTCGGAAACAGGCGTGATGGAGGATAATTGGAAGTGTTGAGAAGATTCAGATTCACCGTGAGGTAGGTGGTAGACGAGGCTAGTACCGAGGCCTTATACTCGCTGCGTCAGCTTGTCTCGACCCTCCCCCACCGTCTCTCTCGTCCCTCCGTTGTCCTTAATGTATCGTTCACTTTTCAAGCTGCTGCTTGGTTCAAAAAGTGACGTTTTTGTTTAAAAAAGTTTCGTCTCCCTCACAACCACTATTCCCAACACAGTTTCACAGAGATTGTGATTGTTTAGCACTGATAAGTATTCGTGCCACACGCCGCCACCAGTTATGTTCTGGATATTCCTTTAAGCGAGTAATTCTACTCACATAGGTACTCACCGTGAATGCAAGTGAGTAATGTCCAATAGCACACGTTCCAATCAATCTGTTTCGTGGGGAATATTAGTAGTGTCGTGAGGATGTAGAGAGATGCTTAGGGTTGAGGTAGTTCGTATAATGGTTACATGTCATTTGGTACTGTAGCGATTGGTACTGAGGTCAAGTGGTCCTTAGTTCACTTCGGCCACGAGCCATATGGGACACATGTTAAAAAGGCCTCAAGCCAACTCGTCCACGAATCAATTGGGATCCAACTCGAAATGGCCATAGAGTCAGATAGGACCCAAACCGTAGAGAGAGAGAGAGAGAGAGAGAGAGAGAGAAGAGGAGAGAGAGGAGAGAGAGAGAGAGGAGAGAGAGAGAAGAGAGAGAGAGAGAGAGCTACTAATCCACCCCACCCACCCACACACACCTGTAGCGCCCTGACCTCACCCAGACCTACTCTATAGGCTACTGCCTTCTACCTCATCGCTCCACTTTCATAAAATTAATATTATTTTTATTATTACCTTTATCATTATTATTATTATCTTTATTATAAATTACAGTTTATTACCTCCTCTCCCTCTCTTTATTTATTTATTTTTCTCTCTCTCTCTTAATTAACAAAACATCACAAAGTCACTTGTCTGACGGTTCTCTTGATTCTTTAATTAATTAATCTCCTCCCGGAGAAGGAGGGGAGGAGAGGGCGAAAAGGATTAAATTGACCATGACCTGACCCTCACCTATATCTCCCCTCCCACCTCGCCCAACCCTCAAACCCTTTCCATATCCCAGAAATACCGACAGGGCTGTACACACACACACACCCACACACACACACACACACACACACACACACACACACACACACACACACACACACTCCGTATAGGGAACTCCGCAGTGTAGGGGTAGCACGCTCGGTTCACAACCGAGAAGTCCCGAGTTCGATCCCCAGGCGGAGCGGAAACATTTGGGCTGTTTCCTTAAAACCCGAGCCCCTGTCCACCCAGCAGTGAATGGGTACCGGGTGTTAGCCGGGGTTTGTGATTTGTGACCTGCTCTCCGGGGTGCTGGCTTCCCCAGGGATGTCAATTCTCCGCGGATTCGCGGATTTCCGAGTATTTTAATGCCAGCTGGTTCATTTCTGTGAATCGTGTAGATTCGGGTTTTAAATTTAGGGGGGGTGGTGTACATAGTTGGCTAGCCCACAGCCGAACCTAACCCTGGCCACTGATCCAGCACAGACCATTAAACATTTTTTGGCTGCCTAGCGGGAAGTTAATTTTGTTGGACACAAAAACAGGCAAAATTGAGACCAGAAATTATTATAGATATAACCAAGGACCTCTCAGAAGCTCTCAGAGCATAAAATTTACAAAAAATCCCGAACCCCCAGCTGGGAGGTTCCCTCGCTACGCTCGGTCAGCCTCGCTGCGCTCGGATGAGTTGGTCGCCCTATTATTTTATTTCAGAGTTTTTTTCTTTTTTTGTTGACATCCATGTAACTTGCAGGGGCACTCCGATTCAAGTGTGGGAAATTACCTCACTAGCTCCTCCCCCAAAACTGCCCTTGTGTCTCTCTCTCTCTCTCTCTCTCTCTCTCTCTTCTCGCTCTCTCTCTCTTCTCTCTCTCCTCTCTCTCTCTCCTCTTCTCTCCTCTCTCTCTCTCTCTCTCTCTCTCTCTCTCTCTCTCTCTCTCTCTCTCTCTCTCTCTCTCTCTCTCTCTCTCTCCTCTCTCTTCTCTCTCTCTCTCTCTCCTCTCTCTCTCTCTCTCTCTCTCTCTCTCTCTCTCTCTCTCTCTCTCTCTCTCTCTCTCCTCTCTCTCCTCTCTCTCTTCTCTCTCTCTCTCTCCATATATATATATATATATATATATATATATATATATATATATATATATATATAATATATATATATATATATATATATATATATATGTGTGTAATATATATGAATTATATAACAGTTTCAAGGCGCATTTGTCTAAGTTAGTGACATGAACGATGTGCAGACACGCAGATCGCAATATGTGGGGCATAGACATACATTAGTAATTTATTAATATACTGGTACACTACCCACGAATTTACTGTTAAGTGGGGTAATTCCTTCTCGATGTCCTTTAGGACAGCCAACGGTATTCGGCAGGGGGGGATTTTGTCTCCCTACCTGTACAATGTGTACATGATCTCAGTGCCAACCTTCGTGATACAGTTGTCGGCTGCCACATACATGATGGGTGCATCAACTCACTGAGCTATGCTGATGATATGGTACTGCTCGCACCCTCTGCGGATACGTTGCAGGACCTTATCAATGTTTGTCAGGTGTATGCTGCCAGCATGACATTGTCTACAACACCACTAATTTAAGACAGAGTGCATGCGTAGTATCACCGGCACGCACTCAGGTGAATTACCTCAAAACAACATGGCTCAGTGGATCTGCCCTCACTTTTGTGGATAGATTCGCATACATATATATGTATGCCATATACATATACATAAACATATATATGTATGGGGGAGGCGGTAGCGGAGTGGTTAGCGTCTCCGACTGGTGTTCTCGGTGACCCGAGTTCGATCCCCGAAGAAAACCAAAACCTTTCTGCACCGTCGAGTGGCCTAAGAACACCCACATGCCCTGCCCATCAACTCAACCTTCGATTGCGAGTGCATCGGAGGACACAGGGGCGGCATGAGCCTCTAATCACAGGCGTCACTATAAGAATCCTGCCTGCGCCACCACGGGCGAGGACCAACCATCAGAGCCCTCAAGTGAACCTCCAGAGCCTACCATCCGAGCCCTGGGTCACCACTGCCTACAGGCGCTATAGGCACAAATGTAAAAAAAAAAAAAAAAAAAAAAAAAAAAAAAAAATGCGAAAAAAAAAATATATATATATATATATATATATATATATATATATATATATATATATATATATATATATATATATATTATATATATATATATATATATAGCCATAACATGGCCTATGGGCCATGTTATATCCCACGACATGACTGATGATGATAATATCATCAAGCAGACCACCAAGCTTCTTGTCGTGGGAAATACTCTACAGAGGAAATTTTCCTACTGTAGCAGAGAGGTGAAGATGGAGTTATTCAGGAGTCACTGCTACTCTATATACTGCAACTCGCTGTGGTCGCGGTTCAAGGTGGCCACTCTGACCCGCCTTAAGGTCTGTCACAATGACATCCTTAAGAGGCTTCTGGGGCTGCCCAGGTGGAGCAGCTCGTCCCTGGCCTTCGATAGGAACGGGGTGAACAATCTGGATGTGATTCGTCGACACTCCGTGTTCAGCTTAAGGCGTAGGGTGGAGCTCTCTGCGAACTCCATCATCACCTCCGTCAGGCAGAGCTCGGCCAAAGGTATACAGTAGTCTTTGGCTCGGTCTATGTATGTGGACCTATACAACAGCGGTGGCTGGGCCTGCGCGCTGTTTGTACAGAATGTGGGGTAGCACATGTGTACAAATATTCCCTAATGATAATGATAATGATAATAGCATTAGTGAGGATAATTATAATAGTGATGGTAATGATATTGGTGGTAACAACAATAATTTTAATGTCTATACTAATTGGTAATAAAGGTTAATGCCGTGCCTGTCAGCACGTTTACATATTGGTAAATAATAAGATTGTAATATAATATACAGTATGTTACACATTGGTAAATAATAAGATTGTAATATAATATACAGTATATAGTAATTTGAGGAGTCAAAACAAACAGTAGACAAGCAGTTGAGATGATGACAGTGTGAGGATCACGGCATGGATGTGAAGTGGCGGGTTAAGAAGACCGAACACCTCAGCGGCCGCTAGTGATGGAAGACAGTGTGGCGAGTGTTGAGTGTGTTGCAGGGAGTGGTGTGTGGGGCGTGTGGCCTCACTCTGGTGTACAGCCGCGCCTGGCCACCATGGCGTCCAGCTCTTGCCGCCACGCCTCTCTATCATTACCGAGGTCGTGCAGGCGGTTGCCCCACTGCAGCAGGAGGCCCTCGTTATTGTGGCAGTAGTCCTCGTACCGCAGCTCGCGCTACTTGACGGGCTGGGGCACGTCGGCCGTGTTGAAGCAAACCTTCCGGCCCCGGGCAGTGACAGTGACGGGCACGTGCTCGCCCTCGCCGCTGGGCTTCGCTCTGTACTTATTTCGCGTCGCCTGACGCAAGTCGGCGTCCAACTCGTCGTTGAGTTGCATCACCCTACCCCGCCGGGCCTCCAGACGCTCGCGGTGCTGCCGCTCAAACGCGCGACACTGCCGCCGAAGTTCTGCGAGATTAGTCGTCTTGCTGCATTCCTCGCAGTCAAACACCAGCAGGCAGTGGTCACACTTGAGGCTGCACACTGCGTCACCCTGCTGTGGCGGCCCGGCACCCTTACTGGCAGGGGCACGCCGCGCCTCGCTCCCGGCGGGCACGGTGGTGTTCGCGGCCTGGCTCTCGATCTGAGCGGCCGTCATGTTCTCGGGAACATCTCCGTCACTTGACGGCCTTGGCGGCTGGGAGGCACACGCACGCGCGTGCGCCCGTCCCTTCCTGGCGACGTCGCTCCTCGCTGAGGCCACGCGGCGCGCCTCAGGGGTCGGGGCGGCCCTGCCGAACACCTGGGTCGCGGTGTTGTCGGGGCGTCCGCGGCCGGCCCTGGCAGCCTCCCTAACCAGCTGGCGTTGCCTTACCGCTGCCTGCTATCTGGCCGCCGCCACGCGCTGCTGGCGTGTCAGTGCCGAGGCGGCGGTGGCGGTGGTCATGGTGCGTGGGGTGCAATCACTCATGGCTGAGGACCCTTGCATTGTTTCTTGAATGAAAGTGTCTGGGCGGCGCCAGCAGGCAAGGATAAAATGGGATAAGGTGCTTGGATCTAATCGTCCCCCACCTCCAAGCATACCTTGGATCTACGGAGGTACTTCAAGCACCTCCAACCCCTACTTGGATCTTGGGATACCTACCCCCTACTTGGAGCTTGGATCTAATCGGTGCCCCGGGGGTTCCAATCTGTGCATTAGGTCCAACCTACCGCAGAGTAGTGAAGTATTACTATACACTCTCCTGATTGGCTGAGCCCTGAGTCACGGCGTTATGTGATTGGCTGCGAGGGTAAGCATTTTTTTTCCTTCCATATTTGTGGGTACTTTTGTGTGTCACCATGCCTCCTACCTGTGTTTGATAGCAGCTTTGCGCAAAAATTTACGGACGGGTTTGGATGAACATTTTTACGGAGGTAGGGCTTGGCTTAATATAGAAGTGATACATTTTTGGAGCGGAAAGCAATGAAATGCAAGAATATAATGCATTTATCCTGCCATCACGCCCTTCATCCTGCCCTTCCCTTCCCTTCCCTTCCCTTGCCTTGCCTTCCTTATCCACTTCCCTTCCCGTCCCTTCCCTCCCTTCCCTTCCATACCCTTCCCTATCCACTTCCTTCCCTTTCCTTCCCTACCCTTCACCTTCCCTTCCCTTCCTCATCCTTCCATGCCCTTCCCTTCCCTATCCACTTCCCTCCCTTCCCTCCCTCCCTTCCCTTCATAACCCCTTTCCTCAAACTAAATCTCCAGTCTACCCTCACTTCTCCCCCTCCAACCCACCCCACCCCTCTTTAACCCCCAATAACGCACCCTGCTTCCCCCACCTCCAGGCATACCTACCCCCTACCGTACCTTCAACCCCCACCCACAACCACACTGGGGGAATAAGGAGGGGTCAGGGTTGGGGGTTTGATCAAGTCACCTTTAATGATGGGAAAGCGGGAGGGGAAGGAAGGGGAGGGGGAGGGGAAGGGGGGATAAGGGGTAAGGGGTAAGCGGTCAGTAGGTAACCAGCAGGAAGTGTCTCATCAACTATCTAATAAAAGTAAAGTAAAATAAAAGTAAAAAACTAATAAAAGCAACTATCCTAGCTGTCCCATAGTCAAATATGCAGACGATACTGCAATTATAGGTAAAATTAAGAATGATAACTCATGAGAATTTTTAACTCAAGTCAATAACTTTGTAAATTGGTGTAATGAAAATTTCTTAACCCTCAATGTAAAGAAAACAAAAGAAATGATAATAGATTTTAGAGTAAAAAAAAAATTATGTGCCTGACCCTATTGTTATAGCCAATGAACAAGTTGAAAGAGTGAATGAA
>JACEEZ010013933.1:32500-52266 GCA_016584305.1 Chionoecetes opilio
GGGAAAAAATGTCTCCACCAGAAGGAGGGGCTTATATTCATTTTGATATGAAGGAGAGTATAGATGTGTATATATAGTGATAATGATGATGATAATAATAAAAGGTAATAATGAAAATTATGATGACAATGATAGTAATGATTATAATAGTAATTATTAAAATACTACTACTACTAATAATAGTAATAATAATAACAATAATAATATTAGTAGTAGTAATATTATTATTAACAATGATAATATCAATAACAATGATGATAATAGTGATGATGATTACTATTACTTATACTATTACTACCACCACTACTAAAAGATTGTAATAATATCATAATAAGAATAATCATTACTATTATTGTTATTATTATTGTTATTATTATTATTATTATTATTATTATTATTATTATTATTACTATTATTGTTAGTGTTATTTCATTATCATGATAATAATTTATCATTATGATAAGAATATCAAGATTTGAATAAACAGCAACAATAATCATAATAACAAATTTTTTAACAATAATAGTAATCGTGAAAATATTGGCAATAAAGAAGTGATGATATCAATCAATCATTGGGGGCATACGCCGGGGGGCGCGTCGCCTCGCCCACCCTACGACGCCACTCCCGGGGGTCACCACGCGCGAGTTCCCATGCAGGCTCCTTTCCCATACCAAGCAGCTCTCGACAAGAAACATCAACTTGCCCCAGCCACGGGCCTTGTGGGCGCCCCCTTGGCCTCCTCCACGCCGGATTGTCTCTTACAGATACAACCCGATGAGAAGGATCGGTTTCAGGGTAGCGTGCCACATGCCCATATAGCCGAAGTTGGCGCTGACGGACTATGTAGGTAATAGGCCTCGATTCAGTCTCACGGTGCAATCGCTGATTTGACACGTAATCATCCCAGCGATACCCCATGATTCTGCGAAGACACTTATTACCAAAGGCATTGATTCGTCTCTTCAAGTCACTATTTAGTGTCCATGTCTCACATCATAGAGTAAGACAGGGATCACAAGCGATTTGAAGATCCGGATCTTTGTCCTCCTGCACAGGTACCGACAACGCCAAATACTCCCGCAGAGCGAGTCCATAACACCGTGGGCTATGCCAATCCGCCGTAAGACTTCTTGACGTGACCCGCCGTCATTATGGACTGCGCTACTAAGGTATGTAAAACTTTCCAAGATCTCAATGTCCTCGCCACACGCATGAACAGACTGTACTGCTTCATCTAGTAAGTCTCCAAACACCTGGACCTTGGTCTTGAGCCAGGAGACCTCAAGTCCCAAAGGCTTTGCCTCCTCGTGCAGCGCCTCGAGAGCCATCAGAGGACCTCCAGCGACTCAGCAAAGATTACTGCATCATCGGCAAAAACAAGATCAGTGATCTTGGTGTTGCCGACGGATGCTCCACAATCACTTTGATTTACAACCTTGTCCAATACCCAGTCCATACAAGCGTTGAAAAGTGATGGGGCAAGGACGCACCCTTGCCTCACTCCTGTATTCACAGGAAAGAAGCCGGATACACCTGCCCCACACTTCACAGCACTCTCTGTGTGATATGATAATAATAATAATTACAACATTGATAAACTTAATGATAATAATGAAAATAATATTATTACTACTACTGCTACTACTACTGCTACCGTAGATAACAGTAAAGTCGCCAGGACAACTTTTTTTTCTGTTTACAGACGTGTGGTGGCGTTAATACTTACATTTCTACATCCATGATTTCAGGAAAGTTAGAAGGGGCTATCTGGAGACTCTGTGTCATTTTGTGTCTTCATCTGTGTCATATTATGGCTATAAATGAACAAATGACAAAAATATATACAAAGTGGCTATCAACAAAAAAGTCGCCGTCTAGTGTTTATTTACTGAGTGTCCTCCCGCAGCCGCCGTCGCCCGAAACAAAAACTAGTAGTGAAATTTGAAACCGTATATACTCGCAGATACAAAGCATAAAACAACGCTGAAACAGAGTAGATTATACAGTCATGATATAAACTACTGTGTATCATCTACAGTGGCACATAAAAATCAGTATTAATGCTATAATTCGTAATATATGGCGCTTGGCGACATGATTGCAGGTGGCGACTTTACTGTTATCTACGGTACTACTATTACTACTACTACTACTACAGTACTACTACTAATAATAATGAGAATGATAATTATAATATTATTAATAATAATAATAATATTATTATCGCTAATATTTCTATTTTCATTATTTTAATATTATTGTTGTTATATCTATATCTATATCTATATATATATGTATATATACATATATATATATATATATATAATATATATATATATATATATATATATATATATATATTTATTTTGTATATATATATATATATATATATATATATATATATATAATATTTATAATGTATGTATATATATATATATATACCTATATATATATTTATAATGTATATATATATATAATATATATTTATTTATAATGTATATATATATATATATATATTTATAATGTATATATATATATATATATATATATATATATATATATATATAATATATATATATATATATATATATAATATATATATATATATATATATATATATATATATATATATATATATATATATACATATATATATATATACTGTGCTTAGCGTTTTCTTTAATGTTAAGTCATCTAGGCTGCGGAAAATTATAGTGTCTATGCTTTTTTTTTTATAGTGGTAGCACGCTCGGTTCACAACCGAGAAGTCCCGGGTTCGATCCCCGGGAGGAGCGAAGACAGATGGGCGGTCTTCTTAAGAAACCCGAGCCCCTGTCCACCCAGCAGTGAATGGGTAACGGGTGTTAGCCGGGGGTTTGTGACCCGTCTCCCGGGGTGCTGGCTTCGGCCAACACTAAGCACTAAGGATGAATGATAAAAAAATGTAGATATGGAGACGGGGCCATACGAGCGTTGCTCAGGCCCTGTTAAATAAAACTGCGTAGATGAATACACACACACACACACACACACACACACACACACACACACACACACACACACACACACACACACACACACACACCCACCCACCCACCCCACCCACCCACCCACCCACCCACCCACCCACCCACCCACCCACCCACCCACCCACCCACCACCCACCCACCCACTAAACCTTTGCATGATATAAGTTATTCAATTAATATTATACATGTTCTATAATTTTAATACCTTTTTATTCTTTTTTGTTATCATTGTTCTTATATCATCGTTATAATAAATATTCAAATGACGCATCTATCATTAATTGACTATCGTATTTTTTTAATTAATATTAATAGTAGTAATATCATTATTATTATTATCATTATTATTATCATTATTTGTATTATTATTTTTATCAATATTATCATCATCATTACTACTATTATAATCATTATCGTTTTCATTATAAATATTGTATCATTATCATTTTATAATTTTATTTTATTTTTATTATTTTATATTATTTTATCAAATATTTATTATTGTTACTCTTATTTTTATTTTAAAGTACGGGTTGAATAATTTAGGCATTTTTTTTTTTATTATTATCCCTTTTTACATCACCCCTCGCCCGGTGGAGGACGGGGGTTTTTTAACCCCGACCTGTCCTTCGCCTGAAAGGGGTTTAAAAAGTGTTACGGTTTTGGACCCCGGGTCTTCCAATCTATGGTATAAAAAATGTTTTTTTTTTGGGGCTAATTTCTAGGCCGGGAAAAAACCTTGATGAAAAACCCCACAAAGCCCCCAAAACCCCCACCCAAAAAACTATAAAAAAACCCCCAAAAAAAAATTTAAAACCCCCGGGCAACCCCCCCCCCCCCCCACCCCCCCCCCCTACCCCCCCCCCCCCCCCCCCCCCCCCCCCCCCGCCCCCCCCCCCCCCCCCGGGACCACCCCCCCCCCCCCCACTTCACCCCCCCCCCCAAACCCCCCCCCCCCCCCCCCCCCCCCCCCCACCCCCCCCCCCCCCCCCCCTACCCCCCCCCCCCCCCCCCCCCCCCCCCCCCCCCCCCCCCCCACTTTTTCCCCCCCTCCCCCCCCCCCCCCCCCCCCTCCCCCCCCCTTCCACCCCCCCCCCCCCCCCCCCCCTTTCCCCCCCCCCCCCCCCCCCCCCCCCCCCCCCCCCCACCCCCCCCCCAAACCCCCCCCCCCCCGCCCCCCCCCCCCCCCCCCCCCCCCCCCCCCCCCCCCCCCCCCCCCCCCCCACCCCCCCCCCCCTCCCCCCCCCCCCCCCCCCCCCCCCCCCCCCCCCCCCCCCCCCCCCCCCCCCCCCCCCCCCTCCAGTTATTTTATTTCCTTTAATTTAATGTAATTTTCTAATAATTTTAATTAATTTTCTGATAGGGTTTCTTATATATTTTTGTTGTTGGTGTGTTTTTGGGTTGTGGGGTGGGTGTTTTGGTGTTGGTGGGGTTGTGTGTGTGTGTGTTTATTTTTGTGTTGTGGTGTGTTTTTGGGGTGTGTGTTGTGTTGTGTGGTGCTGTGTTGATGTGGTTGGTGAAAATCAGGTTGGGTTGGGAGAATTTGAAAAAATTTTTGCGTGTTGTGCCCATTTACGGTTTTTTACATTTGGTTTACAAATCCCGGTTTCCTATTTATCTAAAGTACTCCCGACTTCTCAGTACTCAAAATACATCCGAGTTAAAGATCTCAAAACAATACGAGGTACGGGAATCGGGGAAACGGAAAGTAGGGACTCTGGGTTTTTCACGGTAGTTAGTTTATGGCCTCGGGAGGTTTGATGCATTTAGAAATTGGGTTCAACTTTTCGGGAGTAAAGGTGACTATAAAGTAGTAAATCAGAGTAAATGTGCACTGTTAAGTAAAAAATGTTAAGGAATTGTGATTATCTCAGAATGTGAAAAAAAAAAAAAAAAGGGTGGGGTTTAGTTCCTTTGTTAAAAAGGATATTTCTTATTTTTGCTGAACAATATGATATAATTTGCCAAGAGGGAGTTTGTACAGATGTACTTATGTAGCCATTGTAAAATTAAATGTGAAACTGTTAAAACAGCACTATAATACTTCTAACGTTTTTGCTTGTCCGTAAATGGGTGTGTATGTGAATAACACTGTGTATACGTAATGTATATATCTGCTAACCTAAAACTGTAAAAATATTATTTAGCGGGAGTTACATAGCAATGGTGTATGATAGGTGGGGGGCCCGGTGACGGGAAAAGGGTGAGTGCCAGGATGAAGGATGAACACACCAGTGTTGGGGTGGGTGCCTGGATGACGGATGTACACATTCTGTCAAAGAGGTCATATAAGAAAAAAATAATAACATATAATTACTCAAATAAGAAATATGAATTATATACTCAGACATTTTTGTGGTGGTGTGTCGCGTGCTCAAGCCATAGTGTGGGGACGGGTGGTGGCTGTAGGTAGTGGCAAGGGCGCGGGCGGCAGGGAGGGGTGCTGAGTTAGCTTTTCCGATGCGGGCGGGAGGTAGGTGGCGGTGTTGCTGGTGGGTGTTGCCGTGTTTCTGGAGGGTATTTGTGTTGCGCCCCTGTGTTGCGTGGCCAAAGACGAGATACAGGGTTTTAGACGTGTAGGCTGGACAGGTTCATGTAGGTTGTTCAGAATGTTTAACGCTTGTATCTTGACTGTGGAGAGATGTGAGACGTTTCTGTCTTGGCAGCGCGGTGGTTGGGTGGTGTGGAGCGCTGTTGACCTCGTTGACTGCGGAATGTGCTGAGTTGCTTGAAGTGCGTCTGCCTCTCTCTTCCCTTTTAGAAAAGAATGTTGGTCAGACTGCGTTGCTCGTGGACTTGTAGTAATACTTGTAGTTAGGTGCTGTCTGTTGTGTTGCGGTAGTTACGGCTTATCGATGATATCTTGGTTGGCTTGGTTTTTGCTGGCTGGTTGTGGTTGTGGTAATGGTTGTTACTGGCTGGTTTTGGTTGTGATAGCGCCGGAGAACGTTGCAGGAAGCAGTATAGCGTAAGTAGTAGTAGCTGCTTCTGTAGATCGGCGTAATCTTGGTAGACGTGGGGAAAAGCTGTAGAATGGCCCGGGGTTTGGTAAATCTTGTAGTTTGCTTGTAGACTGCGTAGGGTATCTTAACACCGGTTATGGTGTTATAAGGGCTGATCAAATCAGTCACCCACTGCTGCCACACCATTTATAAGTCGGTATATTTGTAGAGACTTATTTGGGCTGAGTTAAATATGTACGTCCAGTTTGTACACATTTTATTTATAAGTCCATTAAAGGGGCGTAGGAGATATTACAACCAGTAGTGATCGTGGTACAACAAGCCAGGAGTCTCGGCGGAGCGCGTGAGTGGTGCGTCCAGGTAGTGTGAAGATCCGAGATGTTCTCCTCTCTTCTCCCCTCTTCCGTCCACTTCTCTCCTCTGTTTCAAGTGTCCATTGAACATAACATAATGCTGAGAACTATCATTTGCCTGTGACCTACTTCCTCGAGCTATCATAGTGCAAGCTGTCATGGGTTTTCCCCGGTGGACCATGGCAGGAAAGATATACATATATATATATTTTATTTTATATATATATATATATATATATATATATTTTATATATATATATATATATATATTATATATATATGTTTATAATGTTTCTAAAATCCTGATTTAAATTATGTTATACATGAAATATCCTGTAGGAAGTTATAAACGTGTACCTTGTTGATAATAGTTTAATCAATAGTAAGTTATGAATTATTAATAGTTAGAAGTGATAACTGATGCATGGTATAATATTGTATTATTATTTTATTTTATATTTTATTATTTAATATTTATTATTTTTACTAATTGTAGCAGTAGTAGTGCAAAAGTAGAATTAAGTTTTTTTATCATCATATTATTATTACTATTTGTTCTCAGTTATTTTATTTTATTATCAAAGTCAATATATGTATTTGTATATGTGTCATAAAAGCGTTTTCATACAGAACCTTTTTTTTTTTTTTTTTTTTACATTAAATGTTTTTTCTCTTGTCTTAAACCCTCAATGCCGTAACAATTTCTGAGCACTTCGAATCTTTAGATTCGTTTTCTCCATATTTATCCTCTGGTTTATAAATTGTCTTTAAACGTTCGACCTTGTCTCTTTTTTTCTTTTCTATATTTCCCCCCCATTCAGTTTTCCTATGTATTTAAATGTTCCTCTTTTCTATTCCCTTTTTTCATCGTTTTTCCTTTCTTCCTTCATATTTTGTGAGATTATTCTGAAGCAACTTGACGCCTTACCCTTATCCTCTTTTTAACCTCCTTTGTTTTTCTCTCTCTTCTCACATTGATGTTGGTTTTTTCTTCACCTCACATTTCCTTTTCCATTTTTCTTCAATTAAGACTCCTTGTATTCTCAGCTTTGTATTCTCAGCTATTTCAATTTATCGATACTTCTGTCGCCCTTCCTTTTTTCCTTGGTATTCCCTTCCCATCTTTTCCTCCCATCTCTGCCGGTCTCTCTCCGCTTTCATGCTCATCTCTTACATGCTCATCCTCCCTCCGCCCTCGGCTCGTCCCATCCCTGCTCATCCTCACCGCGCCTCTTATTCAAGGCCAGCCGGTGGGGGAGCATCGGGGAACCCCTGTAAATGACCAGAGGGCTGTCTCACTCATCTTCGCTCTGATTGTAAGGCATGCAAAGTGTGTGTGTGAGGGGGGGGGGGGGGTTAAATGTTTATATATTACGTTCCAGTCGCAGCCCAACACTCGTCCCTATGTATGAATGATATAATTTTGATTTATGCACATTATCACAAGGGGCATATCAACAGTTCATATCCATAAACAGAACATTGATAATTCTCATTCACAAGACACTGGTCACTTATTTCCTCCTTCACCTCACCAGCGAAAACTCCCTTTCCGGAGTAAGTTAGCGGGCAGGGCTGGAAGATGGAAAAGGTGCTCCATCAGTGGGTTTACTAAACCATTACTCACGTATTCTAACTATTTACACTACAAGTTGGACTGACTTGGTAATGCTTGGAAGCGAGATATATTATAGTATAAACTTTGTTACATATGCAGTATATATACTTATACATAATTTATGTAGTGGGTGTGATAATGCTGTGGTGGAGCTGTATATTGATTTTACCGTGGCCGGACAGTTTGCCTACGGAAAATTTGCCAACGGAAAATTTGCCTACGGACTATTTGCCTACCGGACAGTTTGCCTACGGACAGTTTGCCTACCAGACATTTTGCCTACCGGACAATTTGCCTACGGACACTTTGCCTACGGACACCTTGCCTCAGTGTTTCCACAGGAAAAATTTTCTTTACCTTGGACAGTTATAGTGATAACTCTACCGTAGATAACAGTATAGTCGCCAGCTGCAATAATGTCACCAGGCGCCAAATATTACGAATTATAGCATCACTACTGATGTGTATGTGCCACTGAAGATGATACACAGTAGTTCATATCGGTGACAGGACAACTTATACCGCGGACAACTCATACCGAACAATTCATACCATGCTAAGTCATACCCCGGACAATTCATACCCCGGACAATTCATACCCGGACAATTCATACCCCGGACAATTCATACCATGGTCAATTCATACCCCGGACAATTCATACCAGATAATTCATACCCCGAACAACTCATACCGGACAATTCATACCATGCTAATTCATACCCCGGTCAATTCATACACCGGACAATTCATATCCCGGACAATTCATAACCCGGACAATTCATACCCTGGACAATTCATACCATGCTAATTCATACCCCGGTCACCTAATAGTTTACTTATTGGAAATAATGAAATATATTTTTTAATGTTTATAAATATATAATTAATATAGGCCTATAACATCTCGTATATACTTTTTTTGGGCATGAATTTTAATTTAATTTTTAATTTTTATATAATAGAATAAGCTTGTCCATATGTTAATTGAGGGTTTCAGGTCAGACCTGAAAATTGAAAGAAATCGGTTTAATAAAATGTTTGAATTACTATTATAAAAAAACTAAGCTTCATTGGGGATTGCATATGGTTGCATTTAGACGGCATTAGTGTGGAATTTATTCAATTAGTGCCCGGTACGGGTATGTCAAAAAGTATGAGAGCGGTAACTCCTACAATTTGTATATTTTACACTTTGTTACCCTCTATCTCAGTTACTTATTGACGGAGAGTGTTCATTTTTACTGGGCATATCATTGACATTATCCACTATATATGTGCAAAGAATAAGCTCTGAGTGCGCCTTAGTTTGAAAAATGATTTTTTTTTCTTCTTTGTTTGCATTTTTATGCTCGTCCCATTAGCGCACCAAGAATGATAAAGACTTGAGTTACGGTATACTTTTAGAAAGTAATGGTATCTACCTCCAAATTAAAACGTTTGAGGAATTCAATTAAAAATGTGCTCTCTATAATTGTTCAAAAATGAGCTTAAAATAACTTTTTTGAAAATTTTCAGTCGTCCCGTTTCAAAAGGGAAGTTTATTCAGGCATGCAATTCACTCTATATTGTGTAGAATCCAATGCTGCCTGCCATTTGAGTGCCAAAAAAACACCAATAATAATTCTCTGTTTGCTTGCAAATACTTAAAATATTTTATGGTAAACTACCACTGCAATTATTACCCATATTTAAGTCAATAACACTCAAAGACTAATTAAGATACGGCAATGAAATTCCGTCCTCTATTGCACTATACTACTGTCTAGAAGCTGTTTAGGTTTCATATATATATATAGATTTAAAACTGTTAAAATTACAATGCTATAAATATGTACTTTTACATGGAAGAACTCATGCAAAGGTACCTTTTACGGCACTATTTTTCCTATTCTAAGCTTTATCGAGAAACAGTACATATTTTTTATAGATCATAGATAAACTATCTTGGCTGAAATAGTGCACGAATGATGTCAGTTTAATAATAAGAATTTTGAAGGGGACAAAAATAAATGTTTTCTACAAATTGAATCACTCATATCTTTCTTGTTTATTATGAAAAACAGATACTATTGGGTGGCTGGGCTTATTACTGTCCCCATTATATAGATTAAAAAGAAAAATGAAATACAACGATTTTGAAAATTTGTGAAAACAATTATCGAAAGGCCATTTATAAGCTTTTGTAACACAACCATAAAATTCACTTAACAATAATCTACCTATTTTATACGTACAATTATATGCATTCTTAAATTTATTTATTTTATTTTGTATTCAGGGAAAATCTTTACGAAATAAAAGCCTTGACTTATTGTCGCAGGCAACATTTGAGTAGAGTATTTTTGGGGGTAAAAAGGACTGCAATTATTACCGCTATTTAAGTCACTTAGACTCCAAGACTAATAAAGATAAAGCAATGAAATCTTATCTCCAATCACACTATACTCTTGTCTATATGCTGTTACAGTTTCATGTAAATATACTAAATATTGTTATATTTATAATGCTCTAAATATGGACTTTTACACGGAACAATTCATGCAAAGGCACCTTTTGAAGTACTATTATTCCAAAACTAAGCTTCATTGAGAAACGGTATATATTTTTTATAGATGATAGAGAACCTATCTCTACTGTAATCGTGCGCGAATGATGTCAGTTCAAACAAAAATAATTTTGTAGGGGACACAATAATTTTTTTCGTCATATTTAATCATTCATATCTTTTTTGTTTATTATCATTGAGAGTTTATATTGGGTGGCTGGGGTTAGAACGGTCCTTAGTGTATACTTTAAAATGAAAAATGAAATTAAACGATTTTGAAAAAATAAATCAAAAGGTCATGTTTAAGCTTTTGTAACATAACCATAAAATGCATTTAACAATAATCTTCCTACTCCATACATGAAACGATATGCATTCTACAGAAGCCAACATTCAATTTTGTATTCAGGGAAAACTTGAATGAGATATCAGCTTTGAGTTATTACCGCAGGCACAATTTGAAGACAAAAAATACTACTCTTTGAAAGGCTCTATCTCCAAAACCAAAAAGGGTAGAAAGAGTCACAAGGTGTCATTTAGGCCGGAATAAGTCATTCTTGTTATGATTAGAGCCATTCATATTTTTGCCATTAACTTTCGGTCTTATGGGTGAAAATGGAGCAAATTTGCTTGATTATGCAACATTTTTGGATGTAACTCCGAAACTTATGGACCGATGTTTATCATATTCATATCAACGACGCATTAGGATGTCTTCCACACCATATCCAAAAAAACAGCCTAATCCAAAAATATTTAGTCACTCAAACACACTTGTGAAAGTTTGGGGATTATATGTCAATATTCAGTCATAAGAGGGGTAAGACTATACAATGTCTCGAAGATTTTTTTCTCCACAGGATGTCACTGGACTTCAATGGCACATCATTTTTAATGGCATTTCCACACTTAGAAGAAAAAAAAAAATATTTAAATGCCCCAATTCAGCTCTTAAAAAGTGGGAAAAATATTCATTTTCAGAAATCATTCATAGGTACAAAGTATCCTTTTTTTTATATTCTCTATCTCGGTAACCAATCGTTGTTGAGCGACCCCATTAGTGATTCTTAGACCTTTAAACTATTCGCTCGGCACCCGTAATGTAAATATTTTTTACTTTTTATAACAAAAAAATTCAACTGATTTTAATAATATTTATTCATATGATGTAATAGTATAATATCTCTAACATATGAACAAATCTGACTGATCTGACATATAGCAAGGATGCAGGAGCCATTAAAATATCTTTTTTTTGACATCTAGCACCTTAATATTTATTGGATTAATTTGATTTTTCACATTAGTATAGATATTGTACTCATACGCCATCTGTGTGAATTTTATTACATTTGGATAAAAACTAAAAATCGCAAATATTTTCCTATTTAAATTTTTTTTTTTCCCTCATCACCCACAAAAAGTTTCGTTACTACGTTCCCGACAATATAGCATCATTTATAGTTAATTTGCGTTTAGTTTTTTTTTTTTTTTTTTTTCTATTTAAAAGTCAAAAAATTATATAAAAATAATTTAACCCCAAAAATCTAAAAAAAATATTATATATAGTCGAGAACGAACTAACGAAACTTTATGTGGGTGACAATTAAAAATAATAAAAAATTGTAGAAAATATTAGCGATTTTACAATTTTTATCCAAATATTTTTTTTTTTTACAGATAGGGTATTAGTACATTACCCATCATATATTACAAAATCAAATAGATCCGACAAATATGAAGGGTGCTAGATCAAGTTTTTTGAAAAACTATAGATACAAAAAAAATCATACGCATCAAAATTATAGACCCTATAAAATAAAAAAATTGTGTGCCTTTAGTTTAGAAATCAGACAAATAGTTTACCAGATACAGGCCAAAAAGTATTATAAATCTGGCATTATCTGGCAAAATTTAAGATCGAGAACCGGGGATTAGACACTGGGGACGGGGTAAAGGAAACTTGCGACACTAGGAGGAGTTTCAGAAGGCAGGGAACTAAAGTGATTCGTAAGAAGAGAGAGAGGAGGGGTTTAGTTAAAGATAAAGGGAAAATGGACAAAAAGAAGAGGAGTTGCTTGAAGGTGTACTATACAAACTGTAGGAGTATTTTAAACAAGATAGATTTCCTGAGAGGAATAAATAGTGTAGAGGATTTTGATATAATAGCATTAACAGAAACATGGTTGGATATGGCAGGAAAGGTATTTGATCCGGAAGTCGAGATAGCTGGGTATAAGTTATTTCACAAGGACAGAGTAGGCAGACGAGGTGGAGGAGTTGCGCTTTATGCAAGAGATACATTGCAGTGTTGTGTTAATAATGTTATAAAAACAGATGACAGCTTAGAGTCTATATGGGTAGAGGCAAAGACTACTCTATGTATAGAGTAGTCTTTGGTAGAGGTAATGGAAGGAACTGAGTAAATGGTTTTGGGTGTAGTGTATAGGCCTCCAAACTTATGTAAAGAGGATTCAGCTCCTTTATGGGAAGAAATAAACAAGGCCTGCAGATATAATCGACTATGCGTGGTGGGAGATTTTAATCTTAGGAATATAGACTGGGATTTAATCATAGGTGACAGCGACGCAGATGAATTATTAAATATAATCCAGGATAACTTCCTAAGTCAAGCAATCAAGGAGCCTACTAGAGGAGATAATATTCTAGATCTATTGCTGACAAATACAGACGATTTAGTTACAGATGTGGATGTCGGTGGAAAGTTAGATAATAGCGACCATTATGAGATCAGATTTAGCTTAAAATGGGAAGTTGGAAAATTAAGTCGCAATAAACATAGAATACCTAATTTCAGAAAGGCCAATTATGCAGGATTAAGAAGACACCTGGAGGTTATTAATAAGAGGTGTGGGATGGAGGGGAAGAAATTTTCCCAGGGTAAGGACAGGGCAATGACAGCTGGAAAGGCCAATTATGAAGGATTAGGAAGGCAGCTGGAGGTAATTAGAGCGGTTAGATATGGAAGTGAGGTCGCGGCTGAGGAGGTAATTAGAGCGGTTAGACATGGAAGTGAGGTCGGGGCTGAGGAGGTAATTAGAGCGGTTAGACATGGAAGTGAGGTCGGGGCTGAGGAGGATTATACCTCATTTGTAAGGAATATAATTGACGGACAGAAAAATAATATTCTTTATAGGGAAATAAGGTTAGAAAGAGTGATCCAAAATGGATGACCACTAATTTAAAACACAACATTGGAGTAAAAAGAAATATTTATTTAAGGTTCAAGGCAGGATTGGTAAACAGAGAACAGTATAACGTGATGGCAAGGACAGTGAAGAAATTAACTCGAGTTGCTAAGAACAATTATGAGATTAAAGTAGCAGGACAGGCGAAAAGTGACCCAAAGGGGTTCTATCAGGTATATAAAACCAAGACAAGGGAATTAGTTGGGCCGTTAAGGTCAAGACAGGGTGAGGTCTTAAATACGGATGAGGATATGTGTAAAATTCTAAATGATTATTTCTGAAGTGTTTTTACAGAGGAGGATACACAGACGATACCTGACAGTGAACAGATGTTCAAAGGAAGCGATGAGGAGAAACTCAAAGATATTGTGATAACTAGGGAAATGGTGGAAGAGGGTATAGATAAAATTAAGAATTTTAAATCGCCAGGACCAGATGAAGTGTATCCCAGGGTATTAAAGGAATGCGAGAAGGTTGTTAGTGAGTCGTTAGTGCACATTTTTAGGAAATCGGTTGAGATAGGCGATGTGCCATTATGGTGGAGGAAAGGAAATGTTGTTCCCATATTTAAGAAGGGAGACAGAGGACTAAAGTCAAATTATCGACCCGTAAGTCTAACGTCAGTGGTGGGTAAATTATTGGAATCTATTATTGCAAAAAAACATTAGAGAGCATAGATAAACATAGTTTGATCAATGATTCACAACATGGATTCACCAAGGGTAGGTCATGTCTCACCAATTTATTGAGTTTTTATAGGAAAGTTTATGAGACGGCAGATAATGATAAGGATTATGATATAATATATCTGAACTTTAGTAAGGCATTTAACAAAGTACCACACGAGCGACTCTTAAATAAGGTTAAGGCTCATGGAATAGATGGAAAGGTTCTTCATTGGATCAGAGCTTGGCTAAGTAATAGGCAACAAAGGGTTACAATTAATGGCTCTAAATCTGAATGGGGACTGGTGACAAGTGGAGTTCCACAAGGGTCTGTTTTGGGTCCATTACTATTTTTGATTTACATCAACGAATTGGATAGTGGGATTAGCAGTGATATCAGCAAGTTTGCTGATGATACTAAGGTAGGTAGGATTATTGGATCACAGTCTGATGTAAACATATTGCAGAGAGACTTAGATAAACTTAACGAGTGGGCAGTCAGATGGCAGATGGAATTTAATATTGATAAGTGCAGCGTTATGAATGTTGGTAGAAAAAACCCTGGTAATAGATACACCATAAGCAATGTATCGCTGAAAAGATCAGAAGGTGAAAAAGATCTTGGATTGAGGGTGAGCCCAGACCTCCGACCTAGGAAACAATGTATTGAGGCCAGAAATAGAGCTAATAGAGTATTAGGATTCATTACCAGAAGTGTTAAAAGTAGAAGTGCGGAAGTTATTCTAAAGCTTTATCTGGCTCTAGTCAGGCCTCACCTAGACTATGCGGTTCAGTTTTGGTCTCCATATTACAGGATGGATATAGCCTTGTTAGAAACAGTGCAGAGAAGGATGACCAAGATGATACAAGGGATGCGTAACTTTAGTTATGAGAAGAGATTGAAGTTATTAAAATTACACTCACTCGAGAGACGCAGAGTAAGGGGCGATCTGATAGAAGTTTTTAAGTGGATAAAGGGATTTAATAAAGGAGAGGTAGGAAAAGTTCTTACGGCTATTAACCAGGGTAGAACAAGAAGTAACGGATTCAAGCTGGAAAAGCGTAAATTTAGAAAGGAAATAGGGAAAAACTGGTTCACAAATAGGGTGGTGAATGAATGGAATGATCTCAGTAGACAGGTAGTTAGTGCTGAGTCATTAGGGAGCTTTAAAGAGGGGCTGGATAGGTTCATGGATGGGGATGAAAGGTGGATGTAGGTAGTGTTAGGTGACAGGAACTACCACGTGTAGGCCTCGCGGCCTCTTGTAGCTTCCTTATTTTCTTATGTTCTAAATTCTTATTATATTTTACATAATTACCCCAAAAGTGGCATTTTCCTTAGAGATTAAAAAAAAAAAAAAAATTCGATATCAAAATTATAGATCATAAAAAAATCTATAAATAGTCGACTATAAGTTTTATTAAGAGGCAAACGGTTTAACAGACACAACCAAAAATTGTGATTCCTTATATGTCATATTTTCCATTATATGCCCCAAAAGGGGCATTTCCCTTATAGATACAAAAACAAAAAAATTTAAATTATAGATCATAAAAAAATCTATAAATACTATTCTATTAGTTTAAAAATCTGACAAACAATTTAGCAGACGCAGCCCCAAAAGTATTATTCATAAGGCATAATACTTTACATTATACCCAAAAAAGTGGCCTTTTCCTTATAGATACAAAAAAAAAGACACGATATTAAAATTATAGATAATAAAAATCTATATAAATAGTTTTCTATAAGTTTTATATTAAGGCAAACAGTTTACAAGATAAAACTCAAAACAATTATTCCTAAGGCGTAATGTTTCACATTATGCCCCAAAAGTGGCATTTTCCTTATAGATACATAAAAAATCATTGAAATTAAAAGTGTAGATCATAAAAAAATATATAAATAGTTTTCAATACGTTTTACAATCAGACAAACGGTTTAACAGATACAACCCAAAAACTAATATTCATAAGGCGAAATATTTAAATTATACAAAAATAGTGGCATTTCCCTCTCTCTCATATTTCTCTCTCTTTTTCTCTTTCTCTATAGTCCATTTGATATACCTTAAGCCGAAAATTTAAATCGAAAGAATTTGAAATTTTTTGTAAAAAAAAATATAAGGCCATTTTTAAGCTATTCTAACCGAACAATACAAGTAAATCAACGATAATCTACCTCTCTAATACGTAAAACTATATGCAGTCTACAGAAAGCAACATTCAATTTCATATTCAGGGAAAAATAGAAAAAAATATAAGCCTTGATATTTGACCGCTGGCACTATTTGAATATAGAAAGTCCTATGATCGATATTTAAGTCACTAGCACTCAAAGATAAATTAAGATACAGCATTAACATTTCTTCTCATTGCACAATATACTACTATTTAGCAGCTGTTAGAGTTTCAAGGGTTTATAATGAAAAGTCTTAGAATTACAATCCTCCAAATATGGGCATATAGACGGATTTCTTTTCTTCAGTTTTTGCATATCATTATATATATATATATAATATATATATATATATATATATATATAATATATATATATATATATATATATATATATATATATATATATATATATATATATATATATAATATATATATATATATATATATATATATATATATATATATATATATATATATATATATAATATATATATAATATTAATTTTGGCACTCAAATGGCAAACAACATTGGATTCTACACAATATAGAGTGAATAGCATGCCTGAATGAATCTCCCTTTTGAAACAGGAAGACTTTGAAAATTGTCAAAAAAGTGATTTTAAGCTCATTTTTGAACAATTATAGAGAGCACATTTTACATTAAACTCCTCAAACGTTTTAATTTGGAGGTAGATACAATTACTTTCTAAAAGTATACTGTAAATCAAGTCTCTATTCTTCTTGGTGCGTGAATGGGACGAACATAAAAATGCAATTTTTTTTTTTCTTCATTTTTCAAACTAAGGCCCACTCAGAGCTCATTCGTTGTACATATATAGTGCAGGGATGTCAATTTTCCGCGGATTCGCGGATTTCAGAGTATTTTATTGCCAGCTGGGTCATTTCTGTGAATCGTGTAGATTCGGGTTAAAAATGTATGGGGGGGGGGGGGGTACATAGTTGGCTAGCCCACAGCTGAACCTAACCCTGGCCACTGATCCAGCACAGACCATAAAACATTGTTTGGCTGTCTAGCGGGAAGTTAATACTAGGCTGCCGATATCTCCTGACTCCACTGCTACAAGTTTGCTCAGGAGGCAGTATGTTGGGGGTGGAATACAGCAGCCCACAGCCAGTATGTTGGGGGTGGATTACAGCAGCCACAGCCAGGTGAGATAGCTCTGGTGATCCAGGGGTCTGGTATCGATTGGCACACTGCCCTCAAGTTTGCAGGCTCCAGGCCTGGAGAGTTCAATGCAGGGATGCCACAGCAGGAGGCAAGCCAGATTGGCCAGAGGGTGCCAATATCAATGTATCACATAGGGTATATATATCACTGTAGACAATTTAAGTTGCATGATATACCATATATATATATACATATACACAAATTGTGGACACAAAAACAGACAAAATTGAGACCAGAAATGATTATAGATATAACCAAGGACCTCTCAGAAGCTCTCTCAGAGCATGAAATTTACAAAAAATCTCGGGGGCTTACAGCGCCCCCCGAACCCCCAGCTGGGAGGTTCACTCGCTACGCTCGGTCAGCCTCGCTGCGCTCGGATGAGTTGGTCGCCCTATTATTTTTTTTTAGTTTTTGAGTTTTTTTTCTTTTCTTGTTGACATCCCTGATAGTGGATAATGTCAATGATATGCCAGTAAAAATGAACACTCTCCGTCAATAAGTAACTGAGATAGAGGGTAACAAAGTGTAAAATAGATACAAATTGTAAGAGTTACCGCTCTCATACTTTTTGACATACCCATACCGGGCACTAATTGAATAAAGTCCACACTAATGCCGTCTAAATGCAACCATTTGCAATCCCCAATGAAGCTTAGTTTTTGAGTAATAGTAATTCAAACATTTTATTAAACCGATTTTTTTCAATTTCATCAGTCTGACCTGAAACCCCCAATTAACATATGGACAAGCTTATTCTATCATATACAAGCTTTGAAAATATTATAGGCAAAAAAAAAAAAAAAAATTCATGCCAAAAAAGTATATATGAGACGTTATAGGCCTATATTAATTATTTATAAACATTAAAAAATATATTTCATTATTTCCAATAAGTAAACTATTCGGTGACCGGGGTATGAATTAGCATGGTATGAATTGTCCGGGGTATGAATTGTCGGGATATGAATTGTCCGGGGTATGAATTAGCATGGTATGAATTGTCCGGGGTATGAATTAGCATGGTATGAATTGTCCGGGGTATGAATTAGCATGGTATGAATTGTCCGGGGTATGAATTAGCATGGTATGAATTGTCCGGGGTATGAATTAGCATGGTATGAATTGTCCGGTATGAGTTATCCGCGGTATGAGTTGTCCTGTCACCGATATGAACTACTGTGTATCATTTTCAGTGGCACATACACATCAGTAGTGATGCTATAATTCGTAATATTTGGCGCCTGGCGACATTATTGGAGCTGGCGACTATACTGTTATCTACGGTAGGGTTATCACTATAACTGTCCAAGGTAAAGAAAATTTTTCCTGTCGAAAAACTGAGGCAAAGTGTCCGTAGGCAAAGTGTCCGTAGGCAAATTGTCCGGTAGGCAAAATGTCCGGTAGGCAAACTGTCCGTAGGCAAACTGTCCGGTAGGCAAACTGTCCGGTAGGCAAATTGACTGTAGGCAAATTGTCCGTAGGCAAACTGTCCGTAGGCAAACTGTCCGGGTACCGATTTTACAACGTATTTTAGATAATAATTAGCGTAAATTTATGAAATTACTTTATGCTTTACTGCCGTTCTTCATTAATCCATTTTTAAGAAAGTATTGTCCTGCTTTACGTAGAATTTCCGCTGTTTTATTTATGAGATCATCAAGTTCGTGTGTCCTACCACTATGGAGAAGTTGCGCCTCATCGCCATACTGAACAAGCAGGCAATTGTTAATGCTGTCAGACATGTCATTTACTTAATTAAACAAATTTGGCCTAATACAGATCCTTGTGGAACATCATACCTTACTGATTACATATTCTCGCATAAAAATATGTTATAATGCGTGTCGATCCTGAGTTTCTGATTTAATTTAGGAGAATACTGTTACTAACACTGTCGATTGCCTTAGAAAGTTAATACAAAGTTTTCAAGGATAAATTTTTATCCATATTGTTGCATATATTGTTAGTGATGACTGTGAAGGCTGTTTCAGTGGACATTTTGGGTCG
>JACEEZ010013935.1:0-29646 GCA_016584305.1 Chionoecetes opilio
ACACTTACTATCAAGATTAGGTATGAATTTTTTTTCGAAATAACTATCCTTATCTTTATTTTTCCCTCTCTCTCTCCTCTTCTCTCCTCTTCTCTCCCCCTTCCCCTCTTCTTTTCTCTCTCTCTCTCTCTCTCTTCTCTTTTCCTCTCTCTCTCTCTCTCTCTCTCTCTCTCTCTCTCTGGTTGCTGGTTTTCTTTCCATGGCCATAATTTTGTTCAAAGAAAATCAACCTATATGGAAATGAATGGTAAACTAAACCATATCGTAATATTTACTAATATTTCTTATAACATAATTTTCGCAATATTTATATATATTTATTTTAACTTTATTTTTTGGTGTGTATATATATATATATATATATATATCGTCATTCTTCGGGTTGTTTATGCGAAAACGTTTCGCCAAAGACACTTGGCATCATCAGGCAAAATTTCCAAGAATGACGAGTGTCTGTCACCCTGAAATGTCAAGATGTATCTACCTAAGAATACCAACTATATAGATATAAATATACATGATCCCTTGGATCACATTGATCCTTGTGTTGATTCCATGGACCTTTTTTTTTTTCTTTTTTTTTTTCTTTTTCTTTCTAGTAAACTAAGGACTCTTTAGTCTAGTCAAAATGTGGCTGAACCTAAAACAAATTGCTAACAAAGGTTTTTAACTTGGATTTGGGCATGAATAACCTCTCTTTTCGGATAAAAAAAAGTTTACCAGAATTAACCTTGCCGAAAGGGGTCAACGGCCGCCATCTGTAAAATCCAACGGGGAAGATCTCCGACCCGCCGCCACAAGGGTTTTTTTTTCCTCCTCTTATCCATAATAATTAAGCTAGGTCAATAATTTTTTTACACCAAATGCATGACTATGTCACTGCCATTACCATACAATTTTCATCAAAATTGGTACAGTAGTTTTTTGTGCAAAAAAATTAAAACCGATAAATTAGAAATAACAAAATTTTTTTGCATGAAAACCCACACAGGGCCCACCCCAACCCAGCTTGACATTTTCTTGGTGTTTTAAATTGTAATGATAGGTAGCTATATGCTTAACAATAAACTAACACCAGAAAATGACTAGCCCCTGCCATTGTTTTCATGCTTTTTTTTATTTCTTATACAAAGATGAATATAAAAGGGTACAAAAACAGACTAAGTAGCCTTTTTCAAGGCAACAATTTTCACATTAATTCCTGACATTTCATAAAAAAATAGGTCCAAAATAAGTACAACTTACAATAATGGAATGGTCAGTTGGTCGAATGCTGGGGCAAGGCTCTTGCATAACCAACCACAGAACAAGTTCATGAACGGACCAAAGAACATTTCTTGTCAAGAACTAGTCACAGGTAATTTCATCATCATCAAGATCTGGCTGTGGTGAGTTGGTGCAGTGGAGGCCTTTGCAATCACCACACAAGTTTGAACAGTGAATGCCATGTTTCCTGCAACTGCATCTTGCTGTACTACACCCTGAAGTACAGTTACACCTAATTATAGCCAACAAATTTACAGGACCAGCTGGCAAGTCAGTCATGATTGGTTGTAATTTACCATCTGAAAGTTTCCATCCCCATTCGTCAGGTTTTAGCTGGTTTCTACCTTTCCATTCCTGAATTTGGAAGTAAACTCGAAGGCTGTGGAATTTCGTAGCTGCTCTTGTTGGTGGCAATGATTTGGCCTCAACATACTTTGAGCTTTTTACAACCTTTTCCTTAAAGCGCCTCAGTCGGAGATGATTGATGTTTTCCCCATCATTACCATTGTACAGGTACACTAAAGCCTTCTCCCCAGCTTCAATAACCTCTTCTGAACTGCTATCCTTGCCAAACACTTCTGCCAGTTTGAGGAAGTTTCTATTGTTCATCACCTTTCGAAGGGACGCTGCCTTCCCAATTCCATGAACACTGGATGTACAATCACAACCCAGTAGTGCATGGATGAAAAGAATGTTGGAACAAACCACATCTCCCAAAGATTTCCTCATCTCTTTGATGTTCCAGACTTCACACTTTTTGCACTAGCCTTTGGTTGTGGCGTGAAGTAGATATTGTAACCGTCATCTCTATTGGCATGATAACATAGAAGGACCAATAGGTCAGTGTCATCTGCTATCAAAATGGTTTCTCCTGTCTGTGCCAGTTCTAGAGCAGTCTTCACAATCAATACGTCACGTCTCCAGATGCATGGACTACTTTCCCAACCTGCTTCCTCCAAACTCTTTCCCAGCAAGTTGATGAACAATTGTTTGTTTTCTTGATTAGCTAGGAAACATCCTTTTTTAACTTGAACACCATTTTAGGGGTCAGTAACACCTTAACACCAACAGAGCCCCCTGCTCGGCGTCGGTGAGTCGCGTCTTTAATGGATGGACCACTTTCATATCCATCAAAGACAATGCATGCTTTTTCCATATCTAGTTGTGACATATCTGCGGTATCGGGCACAGATCCTCATCAAATGTGTGACCTTTTTGCCATGGGAGGCGTTGAAGTAGTGCTCCACATCTAAGAGATACTGTGGATCTGAAGACTGTGGACCTGATTGTACAGGGGAAGTCAGTTCCCATATTGCGTCTGCCAAGCCGGTTTCTTTGCCTCTCGCGGCAGTCCGAAAGAATTAAAAAGTGCAGGTGGGTAACCACAAAGCTCATACTGGAAATGTTCTTGCTGCTGCTGAGTTGAGGGTTCATTGGTAGATAGCACACACAGTCTCTGAATAGGAGTTGTGGATCAGTCTCAACTGCTTCATCTTTGCTGAGCGAAACTTTTGACCCAGTGTAATTGCCTGATCCTTTCTTTTAAAAGTGTACTCGTGGACATTTTTTCCAACCATTGAAGCTATGATTGTCTCTCCTATGGAGTTTGCTTTGTCCACATTCACCTTTTTGTCTCCAGTTACTCCACTTGAAATGCTGTGAATGGACGGATCTTCCGTGGGAAAAGGTCATATGTCTGGAGAAACGCAACGAGCTTTCCATGTATCCCTCACATCTCGCTCTTTTCTTGCTGAAGTAGCCTCCTGGTGCTGGGTCACTAGTGCCATAACGAATGCCTGCTAGTTCTTGCATTGTAAACTTGATTTTCAGCACACGCTGGCAGTGATAGCGTCCAAACTAATCGTTGAATTTCGTCCATTCCTCTGCCATGAGTAAGACCTCCAGACGTCTTCATGCTTCTCATTAGCACCTGCTCAATAACCAGATCCGTCGACAAGCCAGCCCGTAGCGATCACTCCGTCTAATCACATGGAATCCTTCAGAAAATTTCTGGTACACTTCAGGATGGCTTGTCGGCAGCCCCTCCATTTGCTGCAAGTACAAGTAGGCCGGACTTTGCATATAGGATGTGTCCTGCTGCAGCGAATATTGGCAGCATTTTCCTTACAGCGTCAAGGTGCAATTCCCAGTTCCCGGTGCGCTCTGCCTTGATAAACAATTGCAGGATCTTCACCATATCAAGGTATTGAATCCACAATTTTGCTGTTCGCTGGTCAGCCATCGCATCCTTCACATGGTTGATTCTCTTGTCAATCCTGGTCACAGACTCTGATGACAGAACATTATCCAATGTCTCAGTCCCATCAAGGAGACCTTTCAATAGCCCCTGAGCTTCCTTCAGGTCTTCATTTTGAGGAAATTACTCTTCTGCATCAGTGTTGGGTTGATCATCCTCAGTGACATGTGAAAATGGCAAATCATAGGCTTTCGCTAACAAAATAGCATTCAGAGCAGCATCAACTAAGAAGTGAGCACGAATGGCTCTTGCAATTGCTTTGCCACTTATCATGTGCTTGACTGTGTTTTCAGCATACACAAGTTCAAAAAGTTCTTGCAATCCAGAACCTGTCATCAAATGACCAATTGACCCCAGCAAGCTCATCTGTGTATGGAGCCCACCAAGTCGCAAGACAAATGATTTCAGGGGACTGGAACTAGGCTGTGACTCGACTATCATCATTGCTTTGTACCAAAGTGGCTTATCGAATGTTAGAATTGGTGTTATGTTGTTTTTCCTGGCTAAATCACTAATGTAACATAACGTTGAGTACACGCAGGTTGGGTTACCAGGGTCCATGTCGATCATTGGCAAAAAAACTATGGCTGATTTCCATATGTATGTACGTTGTATGTATGTACCATTTGTATGAACTGCGGATTCAAACACTGTCATTGCTGGTTGTGTCATATTAGTTTGCCTGGCATCCCTGTGTATGTTCAGTAATCATGCCAAAAATAATGAGTGAGTAATGAAGTTGACGCTGTTTAGTCTGAAAGACTATTTCACAGCAGAAATATAAGAAAAAGAGAGTGGACAGAAAGTGGAGAAAATATTAAAGGAAATACAGAGATGAGGATTAAAGGAAATAAAGCTGGGTAGAGTGCTTGCCAAATGATGGCGGCCGTTGACCCCTTTATCGGTTTTAATTTTGTTGCACAAAAACTGCTGTACCAATTTGGATGAAAATTGTATGGTAATGGCAGTACATAGTCATGCATTTGGTGTAAAAAAATTATTGACCTAGCTTAATTATTATGGATAAGAGGAGGAAAAAACCGTTTGTGGCGGCGGGTCGGAGATCTTCCCCGTTGGATTTTACAGATGGCGGCCGTTGACCCCTTTCGGCAAGGTTAATTTTGGTAAACTTTCTTTTATCCGAAAGAGAGGTTATTCATGCCCAATATCCAAGTTAAAAACCTTTGTTAGCAATTTGTTTGAGGTTCTGCCAAAAAATCAGCTAGATTGACTGGACTACTTGTAACATTCTGCTGTGAGACGAATAGCGGCTGTTGGCGTTGGCAGAGATGGAAGATGCCACAGTTTTCACAGACCCGTTCGTTGACCAAAGTGTTTAAAAGTCGAGCAGGTATTGGAGACATATAAACAAGCTCAAGCATACGTTTCTTTTTTTAATATCTAGATTAACATTAAAAATGTACACACTTCATGGGTTCGAACACGCAGACACGTACACTCAGCTCTGGGAGGCCGCCGCAGTGACTAGGGTTGAACCTCTGAGAAGCCGGAGTGACTGGGGCCGGAGAAACTAGGGGCCGGAGTGACTAGGGGCCGGAGTGACTTGTTCCACATACATACATACATACATACATACATACATACATACATGTAGTAAGTATAATGTGATTAAGTCACCAAACTTTTCCCTCGCTGCTTATCTCTGTGAAGGCGGGGCTTTTAAGAAGGATTGACCTGACCAAAGTGTTTAAAGTCGAGCAGGTATTAGAGACATATAAACTTAATGTAGGGTTTTGTATGGGCCAAAAAAAAAAAAATAAATAAATAAATAATAGATACATACATGAAAAAGTTGGAATGCCAACAACATCTAGTGTTCCCAGGCGGTCACCCATCCAAGTACTAACCAGACCCAACGTTGCTTAACTTCGCTGATCGGATGAGAAGCGGTGCATTCAACGTGGTATGGTCGTTGGCTCTAGAAATGGTGAAGTATATGCTTATATGCCAAAGTGACGCTCCTGAAGATATGCTATTTCACATAGTGCGAAATTAATCCGATTAGCAACAAGCATTACATAATTCAAACATTGATAGCATGCATCATTGCAATTTGCAAGTGTGTGTAGCCTGCAACAAAACTTAGCCAAATATGCTGTATGGTTTCCTTCCTCTTCTGAGAGTTAAGATATTGTGCAACAAATTTATTCAGTCACACTAATATCATTATTTCATTGTATTTTCAGGGGCACTTTTGAAATATTTTTGAACACCCTCTGGTACTAGTCAGGATGAGGAACCTTCTACATTAGCCATTTCTTACAATTGTTATAATTCTTATCTATAGTAATGGTATTCTCTATTTTATTTGTATGTATAAACTACAATTTTCTCTAATGTTTTTATTATTTATTTTTTTATGCTTGGTAGCTTTATAACTTAAGTTTAATTTTCATTATTTTTTTATTTTGTTAAAATTTATTTATATAACATTTCATTATTTTATGTGGTATATTTATGGATCTATGTATATATATATTATTTATAACTGTTGCATTATTTGAAATGCTACGGATTCAATTTTTTTGTTTTTAGTATCTTGATAAAAGAATATTTATTATTGAATTTTGACTTTTTTGTGTGTAATATATTGGGGGGGAAGGGGGGAGGGGGGTGGCCTAAGGGTTCGCCCAGGGCGCCACACAAACCAGGACCGCCACTGAGAATTATAGTGTCAATAATGTGTTGAGGAATAACTGAGTGAAATGTCATCTGGTCTTTCTCTCCCAAGGCCTCTTTTTCCTTCCTGGTGGATGGATCAACGGAGAACTCTCAACCAGCGGAGACGCGTCATCTCATAGGCACGTAAGTAATAGACCAAATAATCTTTATTTTTTCTTTTTTCTTTTTGTCTTTTTTTCTTTCTTTCAATCCATTTTCATTGATTTTTTACTGTTTGGGCTTATTCCTATATACTTAATATGCATCCCACGGTCGCATCATCCAACGCCGTTTAAGGGTTAATGTCATCAACATAACACTTACTATCAAGATTAGGTATGAATTTTTTTCGCAATAACTATCCTTATCTTTATTATTCTCTCTCTCTCTCTCTCTCTCTCTCTCTCTCTCTCTCTCTCTCTCTCTCTCTCTCTCTCTCTCTCTCTCTCTCTCTCTCTCTCTCTCTCTCTGGTTGCTGGTTTTCTTTCCATGGCCATAATTTTGTTCAAAGAAAATCAACCTATATGGAAATTAATGGTAAACTAAACCATATCGTAATATTTACTAATATTTCTTATAACATAATTTTCGCAATATTTATATATATTTATTTTAACTTTATTTTTTGGGTGTGTATATATATATATATATATATATATATATATATATATATATATATATATATATATATATATATATATATATATATATATATCGTCATTCTTCGGGTTGTTTATGCGCAACGTTTCGCCAAAAGACACTTGGCATCATCAGGCAAAATTTCCAAGAATGACGAGTGTCTGTCACCCTGAAATGTCAAGATGTATCTACCTAAGAATACCAACTATATAGATATAGATATACATGATCCCTTGGATCACATTGATCCTTGTATTGATTCCATGTACCTTTTTTTTTTTTTTTCTAGTAAACTAAGGACTCTTGTAACATTCTTCTGTGAGACGAATAGCGGCTGTTGGCGTTGGCAGAGATGGAAGATGCCACAGTTTTCACAGACCCGTTCGTTGACCAAAGTGTTTAAAAGTCGAGCAGGTATTGGAGACATATAAACAAGCTCAAGCATACGTTTCTTTTTTTAATATCTAGATTAACATTAAAAATGTACACACTTCATGGGTTCGAACACGCAGACACGTACACTCAGCTCTGGGAGGCCGCCGCAGTGACTAGGGTTGAACCTCTGAGAGGCCGGAGTGACTGGGGCCGGAGAAACTAGGGGCCGGAGTGACTAGGGGCCGGAGTGACTTGTTCCACATACATACATACATACATACATACATGTGGTAAGTATAATGTGATTAAGTCACCAAACTTTTCCCTCGCTGCTTATCTCTGTGAAGGCGGGGCTTTTAAGAAGGATTAACCTGACCAAAGTGTTTAAAGTCGAGCAGGTATTAGAGACATATAAACTTAATGTAGGGTTTTGTATGGGCCAAAAAAAAAAAAAAAAAAAAAATAATAATAATAGATACATACATGAAAAAGTTGGAATGCCAACAACATCTGGTGTTCCCAGGCGGTCACCCATCCAAGTACTAACCAGACCCAACGTTGCTTAACTTCGCTGATCGGACGAGAAGCGGTGCATTCAACGTGGTATGGTCGTTGGCTCTAGAAATGGTGAAGTATATGCTTATATGCCAAAGTGACGCTCCTGAAGATATGCTATTTCACATAGTGCAAAATTAATCCGATTAGCAACAAGCATTGCATAATTCAAACATTGATAGCATGCATCATTGCAATTTGCAAGTGTGTGTAGCCTGCAACAAAACTTAGCCAAATATGCTGTATGGTTTCCTTCCTCTTCTGAGAGTTCAGATATTGTGCAACAAATTTATTCAGTCACACTAATATCATTATTTCATTGTAAATTCAGGGGCACTTTTGAAATATTTTTGAACACCCTCTGGTACTAGTCAGGATGAGGAACCTTCTACATTAGCCATTTCTTACAATTGTTATAATTCTTATCTATAGTAATGGTATTCTCTATTTTATTTGTATGTATAAACTACATTTTTCTCTAATGTTTTTATTATTTATTTTTTTATGCTTGGTAGCTTTATAACTTAAGTTAAATTTTCATTATTTTTTTATTTTGTTAAAATTTATTAATATAACATTTCATTATTTTATGTGGTATATTTATGGATCTATGTATATATATATTATTTATAATTGTTGCATTATTTGAAATGCTACGGATTCAATTTTTTGGTTTTTAGTATCTTGATAAAAGAATATTTATTATTGAATTTTGACTTTTTAGTGTGTAATATATTGGGGGGGAAGGGGGGAGGGGGGTGGCATAAGGGTTCGCCCAGGGCGCCACACAAACCAGGACCGCCACTGAGAATTATAGTGTCACTAATGTGTTGAGGAATAACTGAGTGAAATGTCATCTGGTCTTTCTCTCCCAAGGCCTCTTTTTCCTTCCTGGTGGATGGATAAACGAAGAACTCTAAACCAGCGGAGACGCGTCATCTCATATGCACGTAAGTAATAGACTAAATAATCTTAATTTAATTTTTTTTCTTTTTGTCTTCTTTTCTTTCTTTCAATCCATTTTCATTGATTTTTTAATGTTTGGGCTTATTCCTATATACTTAATATGCATCCCACGGTCGCATCATCCAACGCCGTTTAAGGGTTAATGTCATCAACATAACACTTACTATCAAGATTAGGTATGAATTTTTTTCGCAATAACTATCCTTATCTTTATTATTCTCTCTCTCTCTCTCTCTCCCCTCTCCTCTCGCTCTCTCTCCTCTCCTTCTCCTCCCCCTCTCTCTCTCTCTCTCTCCTCTCTCTCTCTCTCTCTCTCTCTCTCTCTCTCTCTCTCTGGTTGCTGGTTTTCTTTCCATGGCCATAATTTTGTTCAAAGAAAATCAACCTATATGGAAATGAATGGTAAACTAAACCATATCGTAATATTTACTAATATTTCTTATAACATAATTTTCGCAATATTTATATATATTTATTTTAACTTTATTTTTTGGTGTGTATATATATATATATATATATATATCGTCATTCTTCGGGTTGTTTATGCGCAACGTTTCGCCAAAAGACACTTGGCATCATCAGGCAAAATTTCCAAGAATGACGAGTGTCTGTCACCCTGAAATGTCAAGATGTATCTACCTAAGAATACCAACTATATAGATATAAATATACATGATCCCTTGGATCACATTGATCCTTGTGTTGATTCCATGGACCTTTTTTTTTTCTTTTTTTTTTTCTTTTTCTTTCTAGTAAACTAAGGACTCTTTAGTCTAGTCAAAATGTGGCTGAACCTCAAACAAATTGCTAACAAAGGTTTTTAACTTGGATATTGGGCATGAATAACCTCTCTTTCGGATAAAAAAAAGTTTACCAGAATTAACCTTGCCGAAAGGGGTCAACGGCCGCCATCTGTAAAATCCAACGGGGAAGATCTCCGACCCGCCGCCACAAACGGTTTTTTTCCTCCTCTTATCCATAATAATTAAGCTAGGTCAATATTTTTTTACACCAAATGCATGACTATGTACTGCCATTACCATACAATTTTCATCAAAATTGGTACAGTAGTTTTTGTGCAAAAAATTAAAACCGATAAATTAGAAATAAAAAAATATTTTTTGCATGAAAACCCACACAGGGGCCCCCCCCAAGCCAGCTTGACATTTTCTTGGTGTTTTAAATTGTAATGATAGGTAGCTATATGCTTAACAATAAACTAACACCAGAAAAATGCCCCGCATGTCNCTCTGCCCCCAAAAAAGGGTAAAAACCAAAGGTTTCTTGGGTTGATTTTCCCTTGTTGTTGCTCTGCGGATTTTCCCATCTGCTCGTAGCTAAAACACACTGGGAGTGGCTCCCTTGTCTTTGTGTTTTCATGTATTGTTTGATTTCGCAAAAGAAATTTATTTTTGGCATACCCCGCTGTACTAGGGGCACCCCTTGTTTGCCTCCCGGGGTCGACGCTTGCTGATTCTATCTGCCCCCCCTTTGGCAAGGATAAAATCCATGATTCTTCATTGTAAAGAACTAGACATTTACGGTGATAATGTATGTGTGGTATTCCTCCTTTTTAAAGGGCCCGGGCGCTTCCGGGACTGGATCATGTCCCTGATCTCGCACCCCTGAGAAAATGTTTTTCCAGGAGCCCCAAAATCCTGTGGGGGACACCAGAGCATCGTGTCATCATCAGAGCAGTGGGAATTACACCGATCCGTGTTTTCTTCCTCGCGATGGTTGACCCTCTTTCAGACAGTCAGCACACACCTCAAAAAAATATCACCTTTAAACATTAGTATTCTTTTGACCATCTACCCTTTGTTACCATTATGTAGTGCCCACCTTGGGTGTACTCTACAGTCCGGGTTTACTCCGCTGCCCCACCCCCATTAATGGGAAAAAAATAAGAATGAACAAAAACAAAAGATTTAAGAAAATTGTAAGTTGGAAACAAATGCCCTCTTTTTAATATTTTCAAATTTTAATATATTAAACCTTTATGTCTCATTTCCCCAAAAACTTTCATTTCAAAGTTCCCTTAATTCTAAAAAATTTCTATCCCCAAACGATACGCCACTTTTTAACCCTAACATCTTACTAATAAACATATTTAATCCTATTCGAATGTGAAAAAAAAGACTATTTAAATTTTCTACACTCCCCCGCACACTTCTTAACCTAACATCTTACGTAATAAACTATTTCCCTATTCGAATGTGAAACAAAACTACTTAAAAAAACCTAAGTATCCTATTCTAATGGGAAACAGACTTAATCCTACACTCCGCCAAACACTACCTTCCTTTATCCCCCTCACTTATCTCTGGCGATAAAAACACGAGTCATGTTGGGGAGCCGTGAGTGTGTGGCGTCTCCCCCGCGCCACGGGTGGGGCCCCACCGCCACTATGCAGGCAACGGGGGCCTGCCGCCCTCATTTCCCCACTCTATTCCTGCTACTCTGTGACCACCAACAGGCTGGCGCCGCCATCACCCCCATACCACTCCTGCTTGGGACCCGTAACAAATCCCAAGCCCCTTATGAGACAAAAATACCAATAAATCACACCACATCTCTAGCTAAATATATTTTATAACATATTTACAAGGGGGGGAAAAAGGTCCCCCCCAGGGGCTTCCCCCACTGGAGTCCGTTTGCTACTAAATGCAACCCACGTTACCCCCCTTCTCATTTCGTTTCGATAAGGGGTAACTACCACGGCTTAAAAAATTAAAAGCCTAACCCAGGATTAAATGAGGCGTGGAGGAAAAATTTTCCTCGTTAGCTTATTGTACTTTTGTTATTTCATCTCTTCCCCCTTTAATGTAATTTCTGCTTCATACTTCTTCCCCCCGAAAAAAATTCCTTTTATGCCTCAGTCCTTCATCAAGCAACCCTCCCCGGATACAAACAAAAATAAAAAAAATTATATATAATCACACATAATTTCATATAAATTTTCTTAGGATCTTCTATCATTACAAACAAATTCTCACCCTGCATTTTCCAATTCTCCAACAAATTTACAACAAAATAGATAGCATGTTTCTTAAATTTATCACTTCCCTCACAAATCAATTTGCCCCAGTTTGGGAAAATACATATTAAAGTAATGTTTTCCCCCCTTTTGAAATGAGAACCTTCTCACTTTCTCTTATTTGCAAGGCGAACCCCTATAGAGTCGCGACGGGACTAGTCCCTTAGCTGAAGGGTTTTATTTTTCTTTACCCCCTAATCCGGGGAGGTGGAGAGGAAATACGAGGATTTACCCCATACCCTAAATACTTGGGGATAAGGCTCACCCCCTTTGCGAGGCATACATCTCTGCGCTATCCACCCAACGAGCAAAGTCAGAGCCGCAACTCCTTGGGCTAACGCAACCTAGCGGGGTTTAGTGTTCGTGAAATCTGTGTGACCCTCTAAAGCAAAATTTTTAACCCTTTACATTCTGTTAGGGGCCTTCATCTCTCTCTTTCTCTCCTCACTAAGAAAGTGGTGAAAATAATTCTCTCACGAGAGATTAAAATTCTGTCATTATAATAAGCACGCATCTCTTTACTGGCCTCCTCTCCAAGATGGGTTAGTGAAATTCCTCCTCCATTCTACCACTCTAAAAAGCAAAATTTTTCTAAGGGGCTATTATACTGCCACGACAACCCGAAAAAATTTTTCGTAGGGCGTTAGTTCTACAGAGCTTTTCCCCTTCCTAATGTTAACTAAACCCTAAGGGACGGTAACCTAACCTTACCGACCTTTTTTCATGACATCCCGCCCTACATTAGCGTTAAGTGTGGAAAACAAGCCCCCTATCCACACATTCATCATCCATCCACTTCCAACACATCATATCCACTTCCTGGCATGTCCACACCATCCACCCGTGGTGTAGTTCACATCACCACATCCACATACCTTTTCCCCATCCTAAATCACCCATAAAACACTGCATACCGCTACCCACATCACTTTTATGTTCAAAAGCGGGTCGGAGGGTGGTATTTCATGCCGCACCCTTTCTACTCCGCTTGGCTTTTTTCCAGGGCCCAAAATAATGTCTTTATCAGGTCTATGTTAGATGTGGGAACCCGGGGCCTACTTTACTTGTATCATTTCCCCACTGTCTGAGCGAATAGTCAAAAAATAACGGGCCTGTACACCTATGCTCTTCCACCATACTGTACAGTATTGGGTCATAGGTAACTGGCACTTGACAAAAAAAAAAACTACTAACAAGGGGTTAGCAGCACGGGGTACCAAAACCCCTCGAATGGGATCCAAACCGCTGCCCCCAAAAAGGTAAAGGTTTTTTTGTCCATCACACCTTTGTTACCATTAGTAGTGCCCACCTTTGGGATGTACTCTACAGTCCTGGGTTTCTCCGCTGCCACCACCCCCATTAAGTGGGGAAAAAATATGAATGAACAAAACAAAAAATTTTTTAAAAAAATATGTAAGTTGGGAAAAGAATGAAAATCGTTAAAATATTTTAATTGTAATATTTTAAACTCTTTACTGTCTCACTTCCCAAATGGTGTACTTACAAGTTGCCTTTTAAATTTTAATAAAAATATCCCCTAAAAGATAGCACATTTTAAACCCAACATCTTCTTAATAAAAATATTTAACCCATTGAATGGAAAAAGATACTTAATTCTACACTCTCCGCCACACTTCTTAAACCCAACATCTTCTTAACCCAACTCTTACGTAATAAAATATTTTTTCCTTTCGAAGTGAAAAAAAACTATTTAAAAAACATAATCACCTATTCTAATGGGAAAAAAGATTAATCCACATCTCGCCACACTACTCTCCTTTATCGCCCCACTTATCTCTGGGGGTAAGAACACGAGTCATGTTGGGGAGCCCTGATGTGGGCTGTCTCACACCGCGCAGGGGAGGACACCGCCCCTTGACAGCCGCAACGGGTCTGCCCCCCCCACTTTCCCCCTCTATTCCTGTACTCTGTGACCCCGCCCCAAAAGGGTGGCGCCCCCATCACCTCCATATCCACTCCTGCCTTGGGACCCTGGATAACAAATCCCATTAGTCCTTATGTAGACATAAACTACCAATAAATCACACCTACATCTCTAGCTAACTATATATTTTATAACATACCTTTACAAGGGAGGATAAGGTCACCTCCCAGTGGGCTTACCCACTGGGAGTCCGTCTGCTACTAAATGCTAACCCGACGTTCAGCTCCCCTTCTCACTTCGTTTCGATAAGTGGTCAACTACCACTGGCTTAAAATATAAGCCTAACCAGTGATTCAGGAATGAGGCGTGGAGGAAAATTCCTCGTTAGCTTATTGATACTTTTGTTATTTCATCTCTTCCCCTATTAATGTAATTTCTCGCGTTACAATTACATGAACAAACAAACAAACACATTTACATGGAAACCATTCTACATATGTTTGCTCCTTCCAATAATAAATTATCCCCAAAATATCACAAAAAATCACCAAATATGAAATAAACCCCTAAATATGGGGAAACTTGAAATATACATCGGAATAACTCTTGTAGAGAATCAAATTAGTTACAAGAGCTGTTAGAATATATTTTTCAATTTCTCCCATATTTAGGGATTTATTCCAGATTTATGGGAAAATACCCAAAATTAATTTTTTTTAGGGTAAATCCCAAAATATGAGGAAATTTGAAAAATACCTAGGAACAACTCTGGTAGAGAATCAAATTCTACATAGGTGTCCAAAGTTTCGCAACGATCGTGTGATTGATTTTAAAGAAAATGAGGAAAACCCCGAGCGTCACGCTGAAAATCTTTTTTTATGGGTAGCACCCCCATTGCATCAAAAAATCAGACTAAGCTACCAGTGCGGGAAGGCTATCATATCTTAATGTATTTACAGTCACTCTATAAACATTTTAGTACCATTCGTGTTTAGTCACCCCAGGTGGTACCGATATCTGGCCTGGCTCATGGACTATAACCTCCGTCGAGTCAAGGTCTACGCTCACTCATCTCTTGTCTTGTCTATTTTTACAGATTGGGGGTCCTCGGATGGGTGGTCCAGACAGCTTCCTGGCGTACACGGATTTATCTCCCTTCACGGCCTGGCCCCACCTGTAATTCTGAAAACTCCCCTGTGTTCCTCCCCACCCGCCATTTAAAAAAACTCACCCTTGTTCCTCAGTGTTCCCACACCCAGCTCTGAAAACTCCCCTGTGTTCCTCCCCACCCGCCATTTAAAAAAAACTCACCCTTGTTCCTCAGTGTTCCCACACCCAGTTATTTTGAAAACCCCCACCCCTGATACTGTTCCCTGATACAGTGTTCCACCCCACCCATAATTCTGAAAACTACCCGGTGTCTGTGTTCCTGAAGGTGCCTGTGACACATCCAAGGCAACACCAGGCGCCCACCCCCCGACGCCCGGACGAGGGACGGCCACGGACACGGCACACGCCTCCAAGTGCCCAGGGCCACGGCTCGGCGGTCAACCCCTCCACCACCGCCCGTCTCCTCAGCATGGCAATTTATTTATTGATATACATAGATATACATTGTTTACAAAATTCATTATGTTTACATAGTTATTACATGGTTGCAATGTTTATACTGTGGCATACATAAATATGATGTTGACTGGGGTGGGGGGAAGGTGGGCGGCGCGGATAGCCCCTATGTCGGCCTGATTACCGATCACAGGTCTCGCCTCGCTAACCGCCTCAGCCTAGGCCCGTCCCTGGGCACTCCCATCCATGGGGTGGGGGGGAAGGGGGGCGGCGCGGAGAGCCCCTGTAACGGCTTGATTACCGTGCACAGGTCTCGCCTCGCTAACCGCCTCAGCCGAGGCCCGTCCCCGGACACGCCCATCCGTCAACACACGTACATAAAGTATAATGGTACATATAGTTTAATTTTTATAATAATATTAGCATTGGTTTTGGTGTCCCGGGAGGAAGTTAGGGTATTTTGTGTCGCGAGGTGTAGTGAGGGGTAGGTCGCGTTGAGCCACGAGACAGTGTTGGCGCCGTGATGTCTGGCTATGTGGTTGGTGCGTATAGAATGGGTAGGTCACGCTGGGCCACGGGACAATGTTGGCGCGTTGATGTCTGGCTATGTTGGTTGGTGCGTGTAGATAGGTTGGGGGGGGGTTTGGATTGGAGTCAAGAAGGTTGATGTGTGGTGTGTGATGGTTAGCGGGAGGCAGGGAATCTATAAGGGTGTAAATTTCGTCGTGGTATATTTGGAAGGCATCAAGTTGTTTTGGAGATTCTATTGTGGTAAATAATGTTCAAAGGAGGTATGTTGGCTGTCTCGTGTAGCTCGCGACAGGTTACGAAGTCTTGCCATTGGACATTTAGAGCAAAGCGTAGGCCTTTGTGTTGAATGGTTTGTAGTTTCAGGTGGTTAGTTTTAGCTGTTAAGGAGAGGGCCAAGGGACAGTAAGTTAAAAGCGGTTGTACCAGTGCTTTAAAGAGATGAAGTTAGTTTTCTCGTTGGCGTCGCGGAATCTATATAAACTATTGAGGACTGTTCTAGCGTGGCCTGCCTTCTGGGTGATATGTTTGTTGAAGCGGAGGGAATTATCTATGTTGAGTCCGAGAACCTTATTTGTTTTGTTATGGGGGATTGGTGTGGCGTTTGGTAGGAAAAGGTAGAGGGAAATTTGTTGTGGTCTCTGTGCCTTGATATTGAAGTATGTTACTGTTGTTTTCTGAGGGTGAGAAAGGATGCGCCATTTGAGCTCCCAAAGGCTTGTGGTGGAGAGTTCGTTTTGTAGACGACGCGTCAGATGTTCGAGTGTCCGTGCGCGTGTGAGTTGTGTTACGTCATCGGCGTATTGGATGGTAAATGATTCTCGGTGTCTGGGGTCTGGTAAGTCTCGTGTGTACATGTTGTAAAGTGTTGGGGAGCAGGGATGTCAATTTTCCGCGGATTCGCGGATTTCCGAGTATTTTATTGTATTTTAACCCCCAGCTGAGAGGTTCCCTTGCTACGCTCGGTCAGCCTCGCTGCGCTGGGATGAGTTGGTCGCCCTTTTATTTTATTTCAGAGTTTATTTTCTTTTCTTGTTGACATCCCTGGGGGAGAGAACAGAGCCTTGAAGAACGCCTGCGAGAGGGGAAAAGGAGGAGGAGTAGGTGTGTTGGTGTTTGAATCTAATTTGACGGTCCATGAGAAAGTTACAGAGAAGGCGTTGTGTTAAAGGGGGAAGATTGAAATTGTTGCAAATGTTGAACATTAGCCCCGTGTGCCAGACAGTGTCAAAAGCTTGTTTGACGTCCTTGGTCACGAGGGCTGTTCTGAAGTGGTGGGAACTGGATTTTAGGTAGGCAAGAATGGTGTTGAGGGCGTCTTCCGTAGAGAATCCACTTCTGAACCCGAATTGTTTTGGGGAGAGGAGTTCTAGTGTTTCTAGGTGCGTCCTTAGCCTATAACTTATAATTCTCTCGAAGGTTTTCCCCAAGATCTCCAGAAGGCTAATGGGGTGGTAACTGTCTGGCAGGTGTAAGTTTTTTTGTGGTTTTGGTATGAGGATAGTGGTGGCATTTTTCATTGTTTTGGGGAAATATCCAGTAGCAAGCGCTGCGTTATAAATTTTGGTTAGGGAAGAGTTGATGCACATAATGAGCTGTCTAGTCATTGGCCATGTGATCCCTGTTGGGCCAGGGGCCCGGCGTGGGGTGTGTTTTAAGAGGCTGGCGACTTCCTCTTCCTCGATGGGGGAGGTGAGGAGGTGTTGGTAGTTGAGAATGGATGTGTCGATGTTGTTGAGCGGGAGGGTGTCTGCTTGGGTGTGTTGTATGTGTGTTATGATGGTGGTGATATGTGTTGTACTGGGTATATGTGGAGGGAGTGGGTGGGGTCGAAAAACCTGCTGCCAATGTTGTTTAAAAGTGTCGACCACTTGAAGAGGGTCAGTGACTCGTGTCACGTGTGTTGTGGACTTAAGTATTCAAAATGGTCCTAGTTTGTTCCTCGGAGGTTGTGAATTTTACGCCAAAAGTGGGTGGGGTTAGTGTTTCTGAATGAAGCCGTGTTTTTTATCATGTTATGCCAATATGTGTTGTGATCGATAGTTAAGCTATCAAGAATGTGTCTACGAAGTATGTTTATGTCTCTATATACTGGGATGTGGTTATGTAAGTTGTGTGAAAGGCGTGTTTTGTAGCATATGAGTAGGCGTTGTGTCCTGATTGAAGGTTTGAAATCGTGGTATATCTTGTGGCGTTTCTTAGGTATGTGTTGGTCGCCTGCCGTTAGGATTTCTCGGTGTATGGTATCGATGGCCGTGTCGATGGTGGTGTGTGGCTGGCCTGCGAGTGGTGTTGGGCGGTGTATGGATGCGAGTGTGTTTTTGTACTCGCTCCAGTTTGTGTTTTTGTAGTCTGGGACTGGGGATGAAGGTATGGCTATGGGGTTTGTGGATATACGGAGGATAACAGGTATGTGGTCGGAGCCGCATAGCGGTCCTTGGGAGAGGTGGTGGTGGTAGTGTAGGGACTGTCTGCTTCTACTTCTGCGTCCGCAGAGTTTGGCGCGCAAGACAGTGTTTCATTGTCTGTTTCACCGTCTGTGCTTGATGGAGTTGAGAGCGCGAGGGAAGGGGAGGGAGAGAGTGCCCCTTAGGAGGCCTTAGATGGGGAGGGGGAACGGGAAGGGGGGGCGGTGGATGGTGCCCCAAAGTTCTGTGCGTAGGTTTCCTTTTCGGACGCAATGAGTGGTGGTGGGAAGTTGATTGTAGGAATATTTGAGGCGATGAGGAGTTTGTTGAGTAGTGTTGTAGAATGTTGCAAGTCCCCCTTGGCCATGTGTGCTGCTGTCTGTACACACACGGCTAGTTTTAGTTGTGCCTTGTTGGTGTCGTAAAGGTGGATGGGTTGTAGTGGGGGCGTAGGTGTTGTTGTTGTTGCTTGAGCTGGCGTTGGTTGAGGGGGGGCGGCAGCGGCGGAGGATGTCGTTGTAGCATATGTTGGTCCCGTGTGTTGAATCTTGGAGCTGGGTGCGTTTTGGAGACGCTGTGCTTCTTGTTTTTTTATGCATTTGAAGGCGACGGCTGCGTGATCTCCATCGCAATTGCAACATTTTGTTGTGGTTGATGTGCAGGATTTGTATGTGTGTCCCGTAGCGGAGCAATTTGAGCATGTGTCAGTCGTGGCGGGGCAAATATTTGTCCTGTGGTCAAATTTGAGGCATTTATAGCATTGTGTCACCGGTAGGTATTGTTCGATGTTGGTGTTGTAGTCGGGGATGATTTGGCAGAAGATTTTGATGCCGTGTTTGATCAGTTGGTCAGCGTGCTTTTTGTCCTCAGTCCGTATTTTTATCATATGTGCTTGCTGGATAACTTGAATGTAGTACTCGATTTTTACCTCGTTCCTGTCCTGGATCTCTTGGAGGATGTCGTCGATGTCGCGACGAAGGATGGTAGAGTCGATGCGGCGGGCTAGAATGGTTCTGGCCGACAGCAGTGCTGGAGATTCGATAAGGAGGAATCCTTTCCCCCGCAGTTTTTGGCTGTTCTCGCGGGAGGAGTGGCACTTCATGTCGTCTTCGTTGGCTAGGCCGACAATCACATATGGACCAGACTTGAAGCATTTGGTGTGAGAGATGTCAGTAGTGGTGTAGAAAACGGTGCTTAGGTCCGGAGGGAACTGCTTGTTCATGATTTTGTACTTGAGTGTGAGGTTGGGGGGGACGGTTGGGCGGGTTGGGCGGAGAGCAGCCATGGTTGGATGGGAGCATGCGTTCTGGGCAGAGGCTCGCACCGAGAGGGGGGAGGGAACAGCGGCGGGTTTGGTGGTGATCAACTCAGTCTCAGGGGAATTTCCAGAAAGATGGGTGCGGGGCGCAGAGGAGTTTTCAGAATTGCGGGTGGGGTGGAACACAGTATCAGGGAATAGCGGGTGGGGAGGAACACAAGACACAGGGGGGTTTTCAGAATTACGGGTGGGGTGGAACACAGTATCAGGGAATAGCGGGTGGGGAGGATGTGCGGGGGGTGTTAGTTTTTATGTTGAAATAAGTGGCTTTAGTCTTGTCAGGATGGGAGTGGATTAGCCATTTCAGCTCCCACAAGGACAATACATTTAGTTCCCGTTGCATGCGGGTTGTCAAAGCGTCTAGCGCATTTGCGCGTGTCAGGACTGTCACGTCGTCAGCGTATTGGATGTACATTGAGTCAGGGTGAGAAGTGTCGGGAATGTCATGCGTATACATGTTATAAAGTAGGGGAGCTAAGACCGAGCCTTGAGGGACACCGGCTTGTGGGGTAAAGAAATCTGATGTCTTTTTCAAGTGCAAGATTCTACTTTGTCCGTCAGTCAGATAGTTGCAAAGTAATTTAATGAGTGGATTAGGTAGGTTAAAGTCGTGTAGAATCTTGTACTTGAGTCCTGTGTGCCAGACTGTGTCAAATGCTTTCTGCACGTCTTTTGTCACGATAAGCGTTTTATTTCTTGTGTATCTGGAAGAGTCAACGTAGGTCAGAATGGTGTTAAGAGCGTCTGCTGTCGAGGTGTAGGGACGGAAACCAAATTGTGCGGGGAGGGGGGGGGGGGTAATTTTCAGTCTTTAGATGTGACCTGAGTCTGTAGAAAATTAAGCGTTCAAATATCTTTCCAAGTCCGTCAAGTAAGCTAATGGGTCTGTAGCTAGAGGGATCTGTCGGGGGTTTGGAGGGCTTGGGTATAAGTCGTATGTTGGCTGTCTTGAATGGTATGGGGAAGTACCCGCATGCAAGGGAAGCATTGTAAAGGTTTGTGAGAGCCTCAATGGCGTTAGGAGGGAGTTTTCGGAGGGCATGGTAGGTAAGGCCTGTTGGGCCGGGAGCACGTCGCGGTGAGTGACGGAGAACTACTTTCACCTCGTCCGGGGTGAAAGGTAGGATGAGATGTTGGTGAAGGTGATTATTATGGAGGTTTGCGTGGAGTATTCGTGGTTCATGTTGTATTAGATCGTGTCCCTGTCGCATTCGTTGTTCAATATTATTACAGTGTTGTATAACAGGAGGATGTTGTGTAGGTGGGTGTGGTTGAAAGATGTGTTCCCAGTGTTGCTTGAATGCTTCGGCTACCTCACAGGGGTCTGAAATTTTGTTGTTGTTTATTTGGAGGTATTCGAAGTGTTGTGTTGCTGGTGAACCTTTTAGTGAACGTATTCGTGCCCAAAATTTGGAAGGAGTGGTGATTCTGTGTAATTCGGTGCGTTGTATGAGATTGTGCCAGTGTTCATTGTGGTCTTCCTGTAGGCTGGCAAGTATGTGTCTCCGAAGAATATTGAGGTCCCAGAGCACTCTCTGGACGCGAAGCTGGTTGTGTGTGTATCGGTGTCTGTAGCATGTGATGAGTCTGAGTGTTCGGTGTGAGGGCTTGATGTTGCTGAATTTGATTTCCCTATTTATATTGCGTTTGGTTACTCAGGATCCAAAAAGATTCGAGCTGATTGGCTCGGTTATGCTCTCGCCGGGTAACTCTGACCCGGGAGCCCCGTATATATAACAAGGGTGGGTAGAAAAGCAGTTACGTACAGCAAACAACAATGCTACTTAGTTTTACGAGACGTATCAAAAGCCTTTGATAAAGTCTGGCACAATGGCCTAAAATATAAGATACTAACAACAGGATTGCCAGACATCATTAAACAACTAATTTGCACTTTTTTGGAAAACAGAACAGCAAGCATAACTATAAATAACTACAATGGTAATATATTCAGGATTAGAAGCGGAGTGCCTCAGGGCAGCTCCCTTTCACCGACCCTCTACTCACTCTACACATCAGACATTCCAGCACCTTCAGTAGGTTGTACTAATATTATATATGCCGATGACATCACTCAAATTATTACACAGCCTAATAAATCAAGAAGATTCATGGCTGCTAAGGTGGTAAGAGAAATAGAAAGAATCAACAATTATGAAAATAAATGGAAAATCCAAACGAACTCAACAAAATTTAAAATTATCCCAATGGCAGTTAAGAAAACATACCCTATAAGTATAGAGGGAACAGTTATTCCTTACTCCAGCGAAGGCAAAATACTAGGACTAAATTTCAACAGAAGAGGTATTTTGAATCAAGTAAAACATAACAAAAATAAAGCAGGAGCAGCACTAACAACTTTAAAAAGATTTACAGGATTACCTACTAATATAAAACTACATTTAATAAAAGCATGTATCCTACCAATGCTGACATATCCAACATATACACTAAACACATATCCAAATCAGCTATGCTATCACTACAAAAGTTCAAAATAAAGCCTTAAGGTTCGCCTTCGATGAAAAATACCCATATGAAAGAAACACAGCAGAACTGCACCAATTAGGGAAACTGGAAGCAATAAACACAACATATATGACATAGGTCAAAACACAAAACACAGACTTTAAATATATACAAGACTCATTATCATGTAAATATTGCAACAATAAACAACGGAACATGGTGGTTCAGAAACCAATCATTCGAGCTAAATAAAAGAAAACCACACCCATATACACAGATTGAATAAGGAATTATTAGCTAAATTTTCTACTTATTTATTTACTTTATTATATATATAATATTTTTTCTAACTTTTGTCTTCTTTTTTTTTTTTGTAGAGCTGAGCTGTCCTTTTGAACGTCTGAGATGTTACGAATTAAATTTAAAGGAGCATAATATGATTAATAATTAAATAGATATCCATTGATAAAGATGAAATACAAAAAAAAGAGAGAAGCGACAAAAAAAATAAAAAATTTATAAAAAATATAGCAAGGCCGGTTGCCCTCCATCTATTCCCATCTTCGGCACTTTCCTTCATACTTTCCTTCACTTATCTTCTTCCCTTTAATTCTTCCTTTCACCCAACCTGTCTATCCCCCCCACTCCAATCCACTCCAAGCAGTTACACAACGGCATCGCTCCAAGAAAGGACTGGTACCAACCAGTCACCTCTGCCAACCACATCGTCCATCATGTCTGGACGTGGAAAGGGAGGAAGGTTAGGGGAAGTCAAAGTCGCGCATCTAGTCGAGCTGGACTTCCAGTTTTCCCGTTGGCAGAATCCATCGCCTCCTGAGAAAGGAATTACGCTGAACGCGTTGGCGCTGGGGCCCAGTTTATCTTGCGGCAGTCATGGAGTCTTAGCTGCTGAGGTGCTCGAGCTACGGCAACGCTGCCGTGACAACAAGAGACTCGCATCATCCCTCGTCACCTGCAGCTGGCATTCGCAACGATGAGGAGCTCAACAAGTACTCTCAGGCGTGACCATTGCACAGGGCGGTGTGTTGCACGAACATCCAAGCAGTGCTCCTTCCCCAAGAAATACAGAGAAGAAAAGTAAAGGCACACATTCCTTTCACAAGACAGATAGTATCCGGCTCCTATTCGGAGGCCACAAAATAATTCTTGAGAGTTGCACGGACCGAATAATAATAATAATAACAATAATGTAATACCTATATATAGTAGTAATGATATAGATTTTATAGTGCTGATGAGAATAATAATAGTAATCAGGATAAATTGTAGGCGTAGTATATGAGACAAGGAAACACGCACACCAAAACAAAATCAGAAAAAAAAAAAAGATGCGACCCGTATATCGGAGCGGTATCTCGAGGGGAGTTCGGAGCCAGAGGAGCCAGCAGTTGCCGCCTCCGGCAAGGAAAGCTGATGGTGGGATAACAACGCCAACTCCCGTGGCAGCGGGCCATGCATGCCCCCCCAACGGTTTCTCTTCCCCACCACCTTCCCCGCCTCGCAGCCCATAAGTGCTGCGCCCCCTTCCCATTGTCCCTCTCTTTTCACCTATGGGCATTGTCCCTCGACTCACACCTATGGGCCGCCCATCAGGCGTAGGGCCCATGTCCACCTGTAAACACAGGTGACAATCTACAACACCAACGAGGGGGAGGGCGGTCAATCAATGGCCGAGACCCGCGGAAGTTATCCCAATAAGGCGTGACCCCGCAGTATTCTTTTATACATGTATAAAGGATATACTATTATCTTCGGAAGATGTTTGTTTCTATAAAGATGATCACTAAAACACATTAAATAAAGTCATTATGGACTGCAGAAATATGCATAGATTTTGTCATGTGCAGACTGAAACAAGTGTCTCTTTTCTGTGATTAGGTGTTTACAGGATCTCCCTTTTTACTTTTCTTATTGATGTATCCATGACAGAAGATCACTTTTGCTGGATCTATGTATAACCTTTGTTTCTTGACCTCTGTTCCAAACTTAAGGACTCTATTTTTCCTGAAAACAAAAATGTAAATTAATAGTTTATATAAACTATTGAAACACAAATGGCATGACGGTTTTCACATAAAACTCAATTGTGCTACTGTGTGTGTGTGTGGTTTCTTAAGTGATAAACGCGACTGACATGTCAGATGCGTTGAGGGACATTTTTCACTTTAATTCATCAAATTTATTTTATCCCTACTCGGTTGCGAAAAAAGCGGTAACGAAGTACGGTTTGTGTGCATTGGAAAGCTTGGGATTATGTACCTGTCTTCATTAATGATTGAACGAATAAGCTAGAATAATATTTCCCTATTAAAGAAAGAAATACATTTTCAAAAACTGTCCAAATTCTATAGTTTTTAAGTTATGGTAGCTGTGATTTCCTTCATTTACACCCTATAGTACTAATTTTTAAACCACCAATCAATAGACTTCTGCGTTCATTTTAGACCCTTCGCAGTGTATATTTTTAATGGTTGTGGCGGGAGAGTCTTCAAAGTGACTGAACTGACAGCGCGGAATTTTAGCCTGTCGGCTGTATATACGTATTGTGTTGATTTCTCAGCTCGCACCAGGTTTTGCAAGAGTTATCAATACCATTTTCATGTTAATCAGACATGTATGCAACATATCTAGCTATGATAGATAAATGTGGTACTGTCGTGCACCCTTGAAACCCACCTACGCTGAAAAAGTTGCAGCACTATAGAGGTGCGTAGAAGGTATTATATAAATTATAATGGTATGGTATTAATTCAGGTAATTTAAGGGGAGGCTCACCCTCTGATTAGGTCGAAATATTTGAAAAAAATATAAATTGAGATTTGAGCGGATTTCAAGCGTACATGATGTAACAACATATAGGAACGCGAATTAATCGCCTGAGAACTTACTACGCCGCCCCACGTGCTTTAAAGGGAGAAGGGGCGTAACCGTTTTTAAAGGGCGCGTGCGAGTATGGCCATGGCTTCCCCCCCCCCCTGTATAATAAGCTCGTTTTTTTTCCTTGTTTTCTTCCGTTGTTTCGGAGTTGTATGTGTGAGTGAAATTCTGAGACTTCTGGCAGCAATAGCTTCGGCTCCTGCCCTACTCCCCACCCTAAAGATACCACCCTAAAGATACCAAGGGGGGTTTTTGCGTTGCTGCTCGCTTGCTGTCCAACGTCTGTCCTGTCATAGCTATCAACGCTACTATTTCTTTTTGTTACAACAACCTCTGAAGGTTGTACCACCTCTGAAGAGGTTGGTACCCTCTATGACGCTTACAAGAGAGCAAAGCTCAGAAAATTGTGAGAAATACGAAGGGAAAGTGAAGGATGGGGGGGAAGGGAAGGGGCGAAGGTAGTAGATATTATAATTAATATGTAGATTTGTTGTGTATAGTATCAATTATAAGCTATAGAGCTTTGTGTGTGAAAATAATGCCAATCATGAAATAAAATATCTACGTTACATTGTATGCAAACTTTAAACGCCTGTATCTCAACAGAAATGTTTTCATTACAAAAATTGTCAAAAATGAAAATGATTGAAACGGGCTTGTAACGTTCATGTTAATTAATACTTATCGGTTGTGCCTTCATGCCGTGTAATTATGGTTTTTTTTTCTTCGATAAAGTGAAAAACTTGAGTGTGAGGGAATTTGTATTTAAAAAAAATGGCGATCGGCGTGACTTCATGTGAGGTGCTTTTTAATTGGCCTCTATAACTCATTACGTAGTGGGAATTAAAAAGAAAACTAAATTACACGCTCTTCGTATGGTTATTTAAGTATTTCCATGTTAGAAGCAGGTGTGTCTACGACAACAACAATTATATAGCAACTATCCGAAAAGCCCGCCCTCCGGCGGACTTTTTTGGCTAGCTCCTGCGAGGGCTATTGGTGGGCCCTGTGGCCGCACCAACACAGACACTCCAGATAGCCCCTTCGAACTTTCATGAAATCATGGATTAGAAATGTATTTAACGCCAACCCATTCACATTCACCACCCAACCCATTTCACTCACGATCCATTAACCCTCACGCCCCCACCGCATTCACTCACCCATTACCCATCACCCTCCACCCATTCCTCAACCCCATTACCCATAGCCCCCCACCCTTAACCATCACCACACACCCATTCCTCACACCATTACCATCACCCCCCCCCATTATAGCCATCACCACAACACTCAATTCCCTCACCCATTACCCATCACCCCCCACCTATCCCTCACCCCATCACCCCGCAACCCATTCACTCACCCATCCCCCACACCCATTACCCTCACCCACCCATTCACTCACGGAGACATTACCCATCACCCTACACAAGGTGTCCTCCTCAATTCTCGCAAACTCACTTTTTTTTCACAATTCATCGCTAATAGGCTGCTAAAAAAAAAGTGATCGGATCATCTCATAAGTGGGCTTAAAACTCCCCTGGTCGAACCCCGATCCAAACTGTTGCCCATATTAAGGGGGATTCCGCACAGGGGGTGGCACACAGAGGACAGACAGACAGCCACCACACACACACACACACTTTCGCTTATATTATTATAGATAATTTTTTGCTATTTGAACCCCTGCAAATAAATTAGCGTTAACTTAATAAATAAAATCATAATCGGGTAATTTGTTTTCCCGATGATGATTGTTAGTTATTTAATAACGTTTAATTTATGCATGGTCTATTCAATTTATCAGAAAACGAAATATATAAGTGAATAATAACATCATCAGTTGAGAAAATTACCCGTGTGATGATGTTATTATTTATTTAGTAACGTACTGTATTCATGGTTGTAATTAATTGATCAGAAAACGAAGTATATACTACTACGGTACTCCCGTAGTGTAGGGGGTTCACGCGCGGTCCACAACGAGAAGTTTCCGGTTCGATCCCCGGGCGGACGGAAACCAGTTGGGCTGTTTCCTTAAAGCCCGAGCCCCTGTCCACCCAGCGTGGAATGGGTAACCGGTTGTTAGTCGGGGGTTTGTTTTCCCGGGGTGCTGGCTTCGGCCAACACTATAAGCACTAGCAGACAGTTTTGGTTACAGTGGAGATCCATCTCAGTGCGGTCGATAACTGACGAAATTCTTCAACAACAAATATCAATGAAAGCTAATTAAAATTGCGCTTCTATGATATGTTTCATGTAAATGTTGACTCGCAAAGTTTTAAATTTCGAAGAGTTGAAGTGAATAGCTTTGTGTATGATATGCAGCAATGAAAACACTCTGCCGCACGGCGGCGCCACCGTCGGCGATAACAGAAGTTGGCATGTGGAGGGACACGCGTGTGAGGTATCTTGTTGTTGAATGTCTTGATGGTACTAACTGCAATAATCAGAAAAAAAAATATATCAATGAAAGCCTAATAAAAGGTTTGCTTTCTATTGATATAGTCCATGCTATAAGTGTCCCACAAAGTTTTTACATGACGACGAGTTTAAAAGAATGTTTAACTTCATGCATATTTTTTTCAAGAGTCGCTAATGACTTTATTTAATGGTGTTTTTCTGTGTTTTATGTGATAATCTATAGAATCAAACATTTCCGAAGATAACAGTATATCCTTTAACATTTATTAAATTAATACTGCGGGTCATGCCTTGAGAACTTCCCCGGGTCTAGAGTGAACGAAGAGGCCCTGGCACTAAGATGGCGCCCATAAATCGAGTTGTCGCTACTCTCTATTATTCAAGGTACTCTAGGCTCTGATACTCTGATACATCGCCCGTGACGTCACACCATCTAGTGCCCACCCGCTCCGCTCCCCGTACAAGTTTACCTATCTAATATTTGTTTATCAGTATAAAAGATATACTGTTATCTTCGGAAATGTTTGTTCTTTAATATTATCAAATAAAAAACCGTAAAACACACTAAAGAAATGCCGTTATGAGACTCATAAGAAATATACTGTCAACAACAATACAGGAATGCTTTTTCTTTTTTTCTTCCTTCCTTCCTTCCTTCCTTCCTTCCTTCCTTCCTTCCTTCCTTCCTTCCTTCTTCATGCACCGACTTGCAGAGGTGGGCGCGATACTTATTTTTGGTAGTGCGATAACGATACTGCGATACTTTTTTCCCGCTAGTTCGATACGAGATACTTCGCTACTTTATCGGATTTTCTTAAAACGATACGCGATACTGCGATACTCCGCTACCGATACTTTTTCTGAAAGCGATAGTATCGCAGCGATACCAAAAATTTAGCTAGCTTTGCGATACTTTGCTACCTAAGAAAACACTGTATTAGCCAAAAAAAGATCTATTTTACTTAAACTACAGTTTAGGCACATTAATTAAAACATTGTAATATATTTATTTTTAGACTGAAATTTTTTATTTCAAATATAAAGGTCGTCTTTTAAAGTATCGCGGGAAATTTAAGCGATACTTGAGTTGCGATACTTATACTCCGCTACTTTGAATTCTTATGCGATACTGCGATACTATTTTGGCGGTGCGATAGTATCGCAGTATCGCACTAAGTATCGCTCTCGCCCACCTCTGCCGACTTGTCAGGCCAATTCATACTCAAATTCGAGACCGTCTTTTCTTCCTCCTAAGAACTCACGGCTTCTTGATTAAGGAGTGTCTTCGGGGGAAATCGGTGTTTCCCCCGGGTTTTGGAACTGTCGCCGAAGCATCAAACAAACTGTCGCCACAGGGGAACGCCTCGCCGGTGGAAATTCTCGGCGACAGTTATTTTGAATAGTGAAAAGGAAAAATAAAGATTTTTATGGAACGTCTTCTATGGAAACTATGAAAAATGTCCCCAAACCCAGACGAAGCCCATGGTCGGGCAATCTAGCGTTTAAAATGGGGCATTTCTAAAATTGCAAGGGGGGGGGTTTTTTTTTTTTTTTTTTTTTTTTTTTTTTTTGGGGTTTTTCCTCCCATTTCTTTTTTAATTTAATTATTTTTTTTTTAAGGTTTTTCTTAATTTCTGGTTTATTTTTAAAAACAGGTTTTCCCGAGAAAGGGTTTTTTAAAAAAGGGGCCCTTTTAGTAAACCAATATCCCTCACGGAAATCCCCCCAAAAAAAATTAAAATGATGTGGGGGGTTTAGGGTTTTTAAAAATTTTTATGATTTTCCCAGATATTGATATTATTGTCGGGTTTTGGGGGGGGGGGGGGGTTTTTTAGAAAGGGTTTTTAAAAAAATTTGGGAACTTAAGGTTTGGGGGGGCGGGGTAGCCCGGGTTCACGTACCTTTAAACCCGGGGGGGCCCCAACCCTTTTTTAAAACCAAAAAATAAAACCCCTTCTTCTAAGTTAGTTTTCCCCAAAATTAATTATTTTTTTTTTGGGGGGGGGGGGGGGGGGGGGGGGGGGGGGGGGGGGGGAAAAGGAAAGGGGGGGGGGGGGGGGGGGGGGGGGGGGGGGGGGGGGGGGGGGGGGGGGGGGGGGGGGGGGGGGGGGGGGTTTCCTAAAACCCCCCCCCCCGGGGGGTTCCCCAAAATCACCCCGGAAATTTACCTAAACCGTCACCCCAAACCCCCGAAGATCCGTCACCCCAGCCCACTGAAGAAAATTTAAAAGGAACCCCTTTTTTCCTTTTTAAAATTTTATTTTAAAATTAAAAAAAATTTTTTTCATTTTTTAAAAAAAAAAAATTAATTTTTTTTACTTTCCAAAAAAACTAAAAAATTTTATTTTTCGTAAAAAAAATACTTAGGAT
>JACEEZ010013936.1:0-22500 GCA_016584305.1 Chionoecetes opilio
TCTCTCCTCTCTCCTCTCTCCTTCCTCTCCTCTCTCTTTCTTCTCCCCCCCTTTCTCTCCCCCCCCGCCCTCGCTCGCTCGCTCGCTCGCTCGCTCGCTCGCTCTCTCTCTCTCCTCTCTCTCTTGCTCTTCTCTCTCTCTCCTCTCTCTCCCCTCTTTTCTCCCCTCCTCCTCCCCTCCTCTCTCTCTCTCTCTCTCTCTCTTTCTTCCTCTCTCTCTCTTCTCTCTCCCTCTCTCCCCTCCTCTCTCTCTCTCTTCTTCTCTCACTTTCCGTGGATAAATTTCTTATTCATCTGTTTTTTTTTTTTCCTTTTTATTTCCTTTCTTTCTGCCTCAGTTTCACTTTCTTTCTTGCGGTTTCTCGCGGGACCCTAATTCTCACGTTTTTAGAGACGCTGAGTGGCAAGATTAAGGCTGTGATGTCAGGATAATTGCCTGCACTAGGAGAGAGAGAGAGAGAGGAGAGAGAGAGAAGAAGAGAGAAGAGAGAGAGAGAGAGAGAGAAGAGCTACTATGATAGATCGTCCGTTCCTCATATTCGAATAACTTTTTAATACCATGATTTAACTTTTTTCCATCCTCTCTCTCTCTCTCGTCTTCTCCCCCTTCTCTCTTCTTCTCTCTCTCTCTCTTTCTCTCTCTCTTCCCTCTCTCCCCCTCTCTCCCTTCTCTTCTCTCTCTTTTGTAACTAAAAAAATGCTGAATAAAAAAAAAAATCTACATATATTGCTCCCAGGTAAAAAAAAAAATTCAGGAAAGCGCAGACTAACGTTACATTTTTCAGCAGCACAGATAGAGGGAACAAGAGAACAGAACATGCATTCTACACACCAATACTTGAACACAATCACATTTGTTCATAAACACAAAGGCTCCTGCTACTTGTTGTTAGAATATTCGATTCTATCCTCCTTTCTATATTATCTTACTGTCTGCTTGATAGGGACTGGGAACTAAACGGGTTTTTTGTTACCTCTTTTTTTGCCCTTGGCCAGGTCTTTATGTGAAAAAAAATTTAAAACAATCTGCCTGAAAAGAATACCACACGGGAAATTTTGACGCAAAAAAATTTAAACATTCGCAGTAGGTTCGCATATTTTTTTACCCAGTATTTTGAACGAAGCTCTCACGGAGTTGTGTGGTTCTTGTGTATGTTCCAGTATTCATCGTACAGAGTGAGGAGAAAGATATTTCGTTATTGGGAGTGTACGTGTATATGCATGCGAGTTAATGTATTTTGCTTTCTCCTGTATATTGTTTGATCTTATTTTTATATTCATAACTTTTCCACGAATATTGAGATGAGAGATATTAAGATAACTTTTCTACCTGTCAATATCAAGCTGTAATATCTTGTATATTCGTTGTTGTAATCGCTTATAGAAAATGTAATGTTAAATCAACGGCAGCAGGGAAAGTCTATTAGTGTGTTTAGAAAAATTGAGGTGATGTACCAATGAGGATTAAAAGTTGTGGAAAAAAGGATTAAAAAGAAAGAAGTTATAGTGTGCGTATAAAAGTTGCCGGCAAGATAAATGAGAGAGAGGGAAGAGAGAGGGGGAGAGGAGAGAAAAAGAGAGGAGAGAGAAGAGAGAGAGAAGAGAGAGAGGAGAAGAGAGAGAAGAGCAACCGTACCGAGGGTGAGATGAACCATACAAAACAGTCCCTACGGTAATATAGGCCCTTGAGAACCCGTCCTGCGGAGAGAGACGAGCCGCCGAGGAACAGTCCCAAGAATGAGATTGCGACCCTTAAGAGACAGTACAGAGAATGAGATAGGCTCTTGAGGAACAGTCCCGGCATTGAGATAGCACAAAGGGGAGTACACAGGGATGCGGGAAAATAGTGCTGGTTTTGCGAGGGGGGTCTGTCCCCTAGTTAGTTGTCCCGTGAAAAACCCCCCCCCCCTCGAGAAAGACTGCGCAAGGGCCCATCGTGGAGGGCTTTAGGGAACCAAATTGTGCTGGGAAGAAAATATGATATGCTGTCTCTCTCTCTCTCTCTCTCTCTCTCTCTCTCTTCTCACTCCATCTTTCTCCTCTCTCTCTCTCTCCCTTCACCCTCTCTCTCTCCTCTCTCTCTTCTCTCGTCTCTCTCTCTTTTCTCTCTCAATCCCAAGTCATGCCCCGAATCTTGACTTAAGACACGAAAGTGTAAAATTTTAAATTCCTCTCTCTCTCCCTCTCTCTCTCTCTCTCTCTCTCTCTCTCGTCTCTCCCTCTCTCTCTCTCTCTCCTCTCTTTCCCCTCTTTTCTCGTCTTCTCTCTCTCCTCCTCTCTCTCCCCTCTTTTCTCTCTCTCTCTCTCGTCTCTCTCTCTCTCCTCTCTCTCTCTTCTCTCTCTCTCCTCTCTCACTCTCCTCTCTTCTCTCTCTTCTCCCCTCTCTCTCTCCTCTCTCCTCTCTCTCTCCTCTCTCTCTCTCTCTCTCTTATCTCTCTCTGAACCCTTGACGTTATCGCCTCATAAAGTGAAGGATTTATGTCCTTTAGAGCTTTTACCCCATCTCTCTCTCCCCTCTCTCTCTCTCCCCTCTCTCTCCCCTTCTTCTCTCTCTCTCTCTCCTCTCTCTCCTCTCTCTCCCCTCTCTCTCTCTCTCCCCTTCTCTCTCTCTCTCCTCCTCCCCTTCCTCTCTCTCTCTTTCTTCTCTCTCTCTTCTCTCTCTCTCTCTCCTCTCTCTCTCTCTCTCCTCTCTCTCTCTCTCTCCCCTCTCTCTCTCTCTCTCTCTCTCTCTCTCTCTCTCTCTCTCTCGATTGATTTTCCTTCAAGTCTAATTTTAAATCTTAAGTATGATGAGATAAGTAGGAGGAGGAGGAGGAGGAGGAGGAGGAGGAGGAGGAGGAGGAGGAGGAGGGTAGATAGAATAACGTTATTAAAGTGAGAAGGAGAGAGATGAGTGCGATAAGAGAAGGATAATGAAAGTTATCTGTTAAATGAAAATATAGAAATTAGAAGAAATAGTCCATTGGAAAAGTTAAAATTGTACTAAAAACATGTATAAAAATGAGAATGGTTAAAGTGCTTGTGGGTATTGAAAATAATAAGCAAATAAAGAGATGAAATTGAAGAAATGAAACAATAGGAAGTAAAATGAAGCACGGGTAAAGAGAGAGACAGGAAGCAGTACTGAGATAGACAACGCAGGAATAAAACTTGAAGGATATTAAAGAGTAAGAAAGATACTATTCCAGGACCTAGTTTGAGAGAGAGAAAGGGAGACAGACAGACAGACAAACAGACAGACAGACAGACAGACAGACAAGAAAAAAAAACAGACATTCAGACAGACAGACAGAAAAGCAGACAGACAGAAAAACAGAGAGGCATACAGACAGATACACAGACAGACAGACAGACAGACAGAGAGGGAAATCGTGTCACATTCATGTTATGTTTTCCCCACTATGCGCCTGTCAATCATGCTGTCAATTAACGAGTGTCTGCGTTTCCCCTCCTTGGTGTATCGTGTTCGCTCCTTCCCTCACTGTTTTCCTTCACTCACTCACAAGCCGAGGGTGCTCACGGCCTCCTATTTTATCTGTTGCTTTGCTCTTGCTAGTTTTCGTCTTTTTATCATTTTTTATCATCTCTATTATCTCCCTCTTCTTTATCTTTTCTTCATTCTCTCTGTTTCCCTCACCTATTTTATCTTCTTTTTTATAATCCCCCGTCTCTCTCTCTCTCTCTCTCGCTCTCGCTTTCGCTCTCGCTTTCGCTCTCGCTTTCGCTCTCGCTTTCGCTCTCGCTTTCGCTCTCGCTCTCGCTCTTGCTCTCGCTCTCTCGCTCTCTCGCTCTCGCTCTCTCGCTCTCGCTCTCTCGCTCTCGCTCTCTCTCGCTCTCTCTCTCTCTCTCTCTCTCTCTCTCTCTCTCTCTCTCTCTCTCTCTCTCTCTCTCTCTCTCTCTCTCTCTCTCTCCCTCATTTTAAGCCATGTTTTCTTCTATTATTTCGTAGACTTTTCTTCTCATGGTTCGTGTATCAACTGTCGTAGTGAACGGACGTCTTACAACCTGCTCCTGCATAACACTCCCTGTTCGCTGAAATGGATCAATCAATTCTCAAAACTCTGCTTGACACTCAAGACAAAGTTTATAGAAGTGCATTGGAGGTGTTCATGACACAGATAAATGGAAATCTTCAAGCACTACAGTCAATAGTTAATGATCTAACACGTCTCGAATTCACTCAGAAGGAAGTGGAAGATCTCAAGACTGAAGTAAAGCGGCTCGAGCAGGAGAAGGAGGACAATAAAGCAATCATCAAGACTCTAAGAGGTGATATTCAAGTAACGACAAAATCAAACAAAGATCTTGAAGACCGTTGTAGTTATCAGGAAGATTACAACAGAAGAAACAACCTGCAAGTAATAGGACTCGAAGAGCTTCACGGTGGCGAAACCTGGGAACAAATTGCAAAACAAGTATCGAAGCTACTCCAAGACAAACTTCAATTACCAGACATTCACCTTGAATGAGCCCATCCATCGTACAGAACAATTCAACACCAGCCGTCATCGCCCAATTATTGCTCGTTTACAGCAATATTGTGATCGAGATGCTGTGTTGAGGAATGCTGCGAAGCTTCGAGGGACTCGAATCTTCATAAACGAGGATTTGTGCCCTGCTTCGCAACAAAAACGCAAGGATCAACTACCACTTCTCAAACAAGCAAGGGCCAATGGTAAACTTGCGTACTTCAGATACACCAAACTAGTCATTAAAGACAAGCAAGATACGCCGGGCAATGCTGTGAGGGACCGGGACACTGCCGCAGGTGGGGTCATCGGTTCCAGTGCTGGTCAGAACGTCGTCGGTGATACTGGTGCTAATCGGGCTGCTACCGTCGCGATGAGTATTGCTACTGACGCTGGGGTTGCTGCTCTCGGAACTGGAGCGTTACCTGCTTCGACTCGAGTGCTTCGATTCGAGTGCTGCGGGTGCTGCTGGTGGGGACGCAATTGCTGGTGCTTCTGCTGTGCTGCTGGCCGGTGATGAAGGGCCAGAAGGTTCTGTTCCTGCAGCAGGCCCGAGTCTGCTATCCGCCGTTACGCAAAAGCCAACGCAAAGAAACACTAGAAATGGAGCACCCAAAACGAAAAAGTAATGGTCCGGTAAGACACTTAAACGTCAGACATATGTAAGTAGTTAAATTGCCTCAACAATGTCAATAGACCAAATACATCTACCATTGTGTGAATTAAATGATACAGAATTAATCAATACCTTAAATGTAGAAAAAAAGCATGATTTCCTTTAAGTGTTATACAAAATCTTACATTTCACCCATTTACATTCAACGATGATGGAACTGCATTAGATAACTATCTTGCTTCCCATGGCTTGAAAGAGCCGGTATGTAACTATTATTTTTGTGATGATTTTGAGTTAAATGACAATCTTATACCTTCCAAAATGCATTTGTTATCATATAACATTAGCAGTTTACCACTCCATTTAGATACCTTCAGTGACCAATGTCTTCATGCAATTGATAATACAATAGATATCCTAGGATTTTGTGAAACACGCTTAAATGACGAGATCTCTTCACTATACTATTTAAATGGATATAATACATATTTCAATAACAAATCTACTAAAGGCGGTGGCGTGGCCTTTTAATATTAAGAAAAAATTCAAAGGGGTAATTCATCTGGATAACTCTTTACAACTCCCACACATAGAAACCTTATTCGTACAGTGCACTGAAAATTATGTAAAGTTTTTGGTTGGCATTCTCTATAGACCACCTCATGCAAGCATTCAGGATTTTATGTCAACCCTTGAACAAATTTTAAAATCTACGGTTCCAAATCACAACCTTCCTACTTACTTAATGGGAGACCTGAACATAAATCTCCTTAAGCATACAGACAAAAGCGTAAATGAATTATTACAATTATTCTATACTTATTCATTCTTTCCTGTAATTACTAAACCTACAAGAGTAACAAATACCTCAGCGACGTTAATTGATCACATTTGGACTAATAACATGCAAAATTATCAGTCTAGTGGCATCATGTACACTTCAATAAGCGATCACCTCCCAGTCTTTAGTTCTTTTTCCATTCCTCAACACAATGATAATAATAATTGCTCACACATCAAAATAACAAAAAGAATATTTACTAATGAATCTGTCAACTCATTCAAAACAGAACTATCACAATATAGTTGACTTACGGAAATAGATGGCAAAAGCGTAAATGATGCATTTGCAACTTCCATAATTTTTTTTACAAATATATATAACACTTAAGTTTCCTGTCAAGCAAATCACAATAAAAGAAAAACGATATGGCAAACCATACATAACTTCAGGTATTAAAACGTCAATCAAACACCGCAATAGGTTGCAAAAACTCTATTCCAAATGGCCCCTTACTTATGAAACTACTTTCAAGAGGTACAGAAATCAGCTTTCAGCAATAATAAGATCAGCTAAAGAAACTCACTTCAAAGACAAACTCAAAGAAAATGCAGGGAATACCAAGAAAACCTGGGATATCATAAAAACTCTCACAGGAAGAAATAAAAGCTCAGAACCACCACCTTCCATCACGTTTCAAGACTGTACTTTGACAAATAGTGAGGACATAGCGGAGGAATTCAACAAATACTTTTGTAACATGGCAAACACCTTAGCTCAAGACATACCAACTCTCGTTCCATTCAGTAATTTCCTTCCAGAACCTGTTGATATATCTCTCTATCTGAATCCAACAACAGCCACAGAAGTCGAATCCATAATTCACGGACTCAAGATATCGTCACCAGGTCACGACGACATTAATGCTAATATTTTAAAAGAATGTTGTGAAGAGGTCTTTCCATTTCTTGCACGTATTATAAACAAGTCTTTTAAAGAAGGTTCCTATCCCATGCAGTTAAAGATTGCAAAAGTAATCCCATATATAAAAAAGGCGATACAACCTTACACACCAATTATAGGCCGATATCAATTCTACCAAGCATTACTAAAATGTTCGAAAAAAATTAGTAGCAACAAGGCTAATCAATGATCTTACCCAACATGCCGTATTAACAGAGTGCCAACATGGATTTCGCCCAAACCATTCAGTTGAACAGGCAATACACCAAATCACTCAAAGTATTTACAACGCCTTGGATAGTAAGTTATACCAACTAACTGTATTTTGTGACTTAAGTAAAGCATTTGACACTATCCCACACTCCATTCTATTAGAGAAACTACTGGTATATGGGATTCGTGGTTCGGCTTATAAATAGTCCCAGTGTTATCTTAACCAAAGAAAACAATACGCAGTGTATGATGGTAAAACATCTAGTCTTGGACCCATTAATTGTGGTGTGCCTCAAGGCTCCATCCTAGGACCAATCTTGTTTTTAATTTATATTAATGATATCACACATAGTAGCAATAAACTTAATTTTTTTATTTTTGTAGACGATACAAACATCTGTATACAAGGAACAAATTTCAATGAACTTAAAAATACTTTAAATGAAGAATTAGAGCAAGTGTCATATTGGATAAAAAGTAATCAACTTACGTTAAACACTTCAAAAACTCACTTTATGGTATCACACACTTTAAATCAACCCTATGATATTGATATAAGAATTAACAATAATAAAATAAAAGAGGTAGAGGAAAAAATATTTTTAGGAATTATCTTAGATAATAAATTAAGCTGGCAACCACAATTCAATGAGATAAAAACTAAAATCTCCAAAATATCTGGTGTATTATACAGGGTAAGACATTTTATAAATTCCGACTGTTTAAGACAAATTTATCTATCCATTGCATATCCGCATATGATTTACTGTTTTGCAATTTGGGGAGGCGCATACAAAACATACATAGATGATATGTTCATAGCTCAGAAAAAATTAATCCGGATCATGTTTCATGAACTTACATATGCCCACACTAATCCCCTATTTGTTAAATACAAACTACTTAAATTTCATGACATTGTATCTCGTCAGATATATTTGTTTGTACATAAAGCTCTCCATAGGCATCCAGTAAACAATGATTTTAAATACCTCTCCCACAACTCTGATACCCGAAGGCCCAAAGATCTCAGATTCCCATTATGCAGGACAACACATTACAACAAAACGTTCTTTTAGAGCAGCAAAACTGTGGAACCAACTCCCAGATGACATGAAAAACATCCCAACACTCAATTCATTCAAATACAAAACTAAGCTCATTGATGTTCGAAAATTACCAGCAAGATAATTGAATATTTAATACCTCTATCATACTAACATTGTTACTGTTATCATTATTGTTATTGCTATAACTGTTCTCATTATTACATATATTGCAATATTACGTTATCATTATTGTTATTCATATCAATATTTTGCTTTAACTGTTATCAAGACTATCCGTCTATTCAAATATAGTTATCATTATTATTTATATTATTTCTTTGTATTATTAAAATTTATTATTATTATTATTATTATTAATATTATTATTATTATTATTATTATTACTATTGATTTGCTTTTATTATAACAATTAAATGAACCCAAATTTAAATATATATATTTTTTATAACATATTCGATACTAAAGTCCACACGTTTCCACGACTGTTGAAATTTAAAAAAAATCTAAGGCATCAGGTCCATAAAGAGTCTCGGCTCAATGGACCGCGGCTTGTATATAATTAATGTAGAATTAACTTTATGTATGTTATGTTAAGCCTAATAAAACAATCAATCAATTAATCCTCTTCATTTTCACTCATTATTTTGTCATCATCATCTCTTTGTTTTTCATTGTTTCTGTCTGTCTGTCTGTCTGTCTGTCTGTCTGTCTGTCTGTCTGTCTGTCTGTCTGTCTGTCTGTCTGTCTGTCTGTGTCGATCTAACTACTTACCCAAAACACCACAATTATAATATCACCCCGACACATCACCTCAGACAGTACTAATTTGGGATGATTCGGGGCTAATTTTGTGATCATCGAGTCCAAGAAGAAACTTATCAGAGAGTCTACAATATTTTAAGAACGTGTTTAAGGTAGTCCATTAAATGAGTCATGTGATAGCAATTGTATCAAAATCGTCTGTTTGTGTATTGAGTTGACCTTCAGTAGTACGAGTATTCTGATATCGTGAGTAATATCCTGAAAGTGAAAGTATTTTGCTGGTCATAAGAGTTCATGAGTTTTATCTCTTTAAGGTTTTAAGTTGTAATCCTATTTTTCCATATGCTTGATTTCTGTTGTGAATGTCTATTCATATTTTTACAGGATTACTTGTGTTGCATTTCACAAGTGGAAATATTTTCTAGTATTTAAATAATATCTTGCCAGTTAATGTTTCACAGCATTTATTATTGTTTGAGATGGATTTGACTTATATTTTCTATTTTTGTTGTATTTGCATTTAGTAAAAAGTTGGAAACATTTACAATATACTGCTTACACCATTTTGTCTGAGTGCAAATCATACTATTGATAATTCTATTTAATCTATGTGTGTGTTTTAGTGCTCTCTCTCTCTCTCTCTCTCTCTCTCTCTCTCTCTCTCTCTCTCTCTCTCTTCTCTCTCTCCTCTCTCTCTCTCTCCTCTTCTCTCTCTCTCTCTCTTCTCTCTTCTCTCTCTCTCTCCTCTCTTCTCTCCTCCTCTCTTCCTCTACTTCTAATACCTGTGTTATTTCTCTCTCTCTCTGTATCTTGTTCTCTGTTCTGCTCTTAGTTCGTATCTTGCTTTCTCTGTTACTGCTGTTTAGGCCTTACTTCAACTAGGTGGAGTGAGTGGAGTGTGAGTGGTGATGTGTGTAGGAGTGAGAGGAGATAGAGGAGTGAGTTAACAGAGAGAGAGAGAGAGAGAGAGAGAGAGAGAGAGAGAGAGAGAGAGAGGGGAGAGAGAGAGAGAGAGAGAGAGAGAGAGAGAGAGAGAGAGAGAGAGAGAGAGAGAGAGAGAGAGAGGAGAGAGTTTTACCGGTTCTTGAAAGCCTAGCTCTTACTGGCTGATGTGGGTGACGTTGTGTTTCGTCATTGGTTCATTTGTCGCCCCGCACAGCCAATAGCGTGACAGATGTTTGTTGTGATTCTTAGTGTGCCTTCATCTATCTTCACTCCCTCCCTTCCTCACTTTTTTTTTCCATCTCTATTCCTTCCTCCTTCCGATCCTCATTTTATCTTTGTAATTTTTAGCCACACTGCAGTTGTTGCCTTCTAAATGTCTTCCTCCTCCTCCTCCTCCTCCTCCTCCTCCTCCTCCTCCTCCTCCTCCTCCTCCTCCTCCTCCTCCTCCTCCACCACAGGTTAATCAGATGCTGCATAAATTGCAATGTAGACATCACAGAAAATCGGTTATTAGTTCCCAATTATAATAAAGCAGATTTCACGAAGATCAGCAGGGTACTAAGCGAAGTTGATTGGGTTGACCTGCTAAACGGTAATAACGCCGAAAACTTGTGTAACTTATTCACAAATAAACTCCAGTCGAGTTGTTGAAAAACATGTTCCCATGATAAGAAAACGTCTGAATAACATAAACAAACGCAGATGGATGACTAATGAGATTCAACAAATCATTGGCAGTAAGCGACGAGCGTATAAAGTTTACAAGCGATCAAATGCGGACTGCGATTCTAGAGAATACAATGACGTAAAACGTCGTTGCAAAGGATTAATAAAGACTAAAAAGCGCGAGTATGAAGAACAAATTGCAAAGGAATCCAAATCAAACCCAAAAAGGTTCTTTCAATACGTTCGAAGTAAGAAAAATGTCAAAACAAGTATTGGGCCACTGAAAGATAAGAATAACATCTTGTTAAATTATAATACGAGCATGGCATGCGTACTCAATGATTACTTTAATGCGGTATTTATTAAAGAAGACGAAGCTCCATTACCAGAACCAGTAACCATGTATGCGGGACTCGAAAGTGATAGATTGGAAATAGGAGAGATAACAGTAGACGAAATATCAAAGTATTTGCAGAAACTCGACCCAGCAAAATACGTGGGGGTGGACGAAATTTCGCCGCGATTACTTCGCGAATGTCACAGTCAACTTTCGCTCCCATTAAAGATTATTCTCAATAAATCGCTAATGGACAAAAATGTTCCTAGTATGTGGAAATTGGCTAATGTTACACCGATATTCAAGAAAGGGAGTAAGAGCCTCGCAAGTAATTATCGCCCAATTAGTCTAACGTCTGTGATTGTTAAACTATTTGAGAAAATATTGCGGGATAAAATAGTGTCTTTTCTCGATGAAAATAACTCGATACTAAACTCCCAGCATGGATTTCGAAATAAGAGATCTTGCTTAACAAACCTACTCGATTTTTTTAATGTCATTTATTCAAACTAGGACGCTAAAACTCCCTCGGATGTAATATACCTTGATTTTCAGAAAGCCTTCGATACAGTTCTCCATAAGCGACTGTTGACCAAGCAAAGCACATGGCTTAGGAGAGCAATTATGTTCATGGATTGGCAATTGGCTTTCAAATCGTAAAAAACGGGTAGTAATAAATGGCGAGGCATCTGATTGGTTAGATGTTACTAGTGGTGTGCCTCAGGGCTCGGTCTTGGGTCCTACTTTTTTTCTGATATATATCAACGATCTGGACTGCGGACTTGTATCTAAAATATCGAAATTTGTAGATGAGAGCAAATTAGGCGGTAAAGCACATACTAGAGAAAACTGCGAACTCATACAAAGTGATCTCGACAAACTATCAGATTGGAGTGATAAATGGCTATTAAAATTCAATTCCGATAACTGTAAAGTAATGCATATAGGCAACGATAACCTCAAATATAAATATCAAATGCAAAATAAATCGTTAACTGAAGTACATCAGGAAAAGGATTTAGGTGTCATCATCAGTAATGATTTGAAAACCAGTCCGCATTGCCTAGCTGCCAGTAAAAAGGCAAATCTGATGTTGGGCTTTATTAAACGCAACTTTGAACATATCACTCAGAAAGTAATGACACAATTATACACGTCCTTGGTTAGGCCTCACTTGGAATATGCCGTTCAATTCTGGTCGCCCTGTTTCGTAAAAGATCAAGCCAAATTGGAAACAGTGCAAAGAAGAGCAACCAAACAAATTCCATCTCTGCGAAATTCATCTTATGAAGAGAGACTGCGAAAACTTAATATGTTTTCCTTAAAGGATCGAAGAATCCGTGGGGACTTGATAGAAACCTTTAAGATCCTAAAAGGATTTGATGTCATTAATCAAGAGAACCTATTCGAGCTTTCAACTCAAGTGACAACAAGAAATAATGGTTTAAAACTAAACGGTCAACGTTGCATCACCGATCTCAGTAAAAATTATTTCAATGTTAGAGTCGTTGATCGATCGAACAAGTTACCAGCAAATGTTGTCGGAGCCAACACAATAACTACATTTAAAAACAGACTTGACGCGCACTGTAAAGTAAATAGGTATTGATAGTGCGAATTCATATCTAGTACCCCGTATCGATTAGTTGTAGTGGTAGTAGTAGTTGTAGTTAGTATTTTTCATATCCTATCATTCTGCACTATGAAACTTCTATGTTCCTATCCTCCTTAGGGACATGGTATCATTTTCCAACTGTTTTCTTACAAGTAGTTGATAGTTAGTAGTATGTATTGCAGCAGATACCCTCGCTATGGACCAATAGGTCTCCTGGTGTCTGTTATTCCTATATAATCCTATGTAACTCCTCCTCCCCTCCTCCTTCCTCCTCCTCCTTGTGGTAACGAAGGTAATGATGACATCAATCAAACCTTCCTCCGTCAAAGTATGATCATTAATATATTTTTTCATATACTTTCATTACGATGAGAGAGAGAGAGAGAGAGAGAGAGAGAGAGAGAGAGAGAGAGAGAGAGAGAGAGAGAGAGAGAGAGAGAGAGAGAGAGAGAGAGAGAGAGAGAGAGAGAGAGAGAGAGAGAGAGAGAGAGAGAGAGAGAGAGAGATTCCTTAATAATGGTGAATAATATCATAGGCGTATGATCTGTCAATATCAAGTTGCCAATCAACCAATAAGGTGGAGGAGGAGGAGGAGGAAGAATACAAAGGAATACAAAGGAAACACAAACAGCAACAGACCGATAGGTCCTTACAAGGCTTTTGCTTTAACTACACTACACTAACTAGATAATAAAAGAGAAAGGATAGGAAGTAGAAGGCTCCTCCCCACCCACCCATCCCTCCAGCCGAAGCTGGCCGGAAAAGAAGTGATACCATGCAATATGGAAAAACTGCATGGAATTTGTGAGGAAAGTTGAAAACTGTAATCTATGGCTAACTACTACTAGTTTGTGGGGGTAGGTTTAGTGCTTGATAGATAGGTCATGTTATGTGTGTTTTGTAATGGTGTGAACACAGTGTGGAGGCTCAAGGGTGGTGCGAAAGCCTTGCCTGGCGCTTTCTTGGGAGGCAGCAGTCAATCAGGCCCCAGCTCCGTTCAATCCACTGCGGATTGTGTACTTTCCATGTAGGACGCCGTACACTTCAATGCCTCCTGCAGCAGTGACCCCTGGTATATAAATCTCGATGGTGGTCACTAACTGACAGGGCCCTTACTGAACCACAGCCCGTCACAGGTCAAAAGTTGTAGTAGTGACCGTTTACTCGGGGCTGTCTGAGACGTGTGGGAGGGGTTGTGTAGACGCGACTTTGCAATCATTTTACGCAATGAGAGTAAGTATCAGAGGCCCGCGAGATAAATTTATTATTCCGAGATAACAGTGACAACCGGGGATTTGATATGAAATATTTATCGAGGCGATTTTTAAATTATTCTATTGTATTAGAGTTTACTACGTCTGACGGCAGCCCATTCCATACGTTTACAACACGGTTTGTGAAGTACTTTGCTTCGTTCGTTACAAACCGTTTCCTGCTTATTTTAAATCTGTTGTTTCTAGTTGAGCTTGACCGGTCTAGCGTAAAAGATTTTCTGGGACTACGTTCCTATAATCCATTGAAGATTTTAAAGACTCGATGAGGTCACCTCTATCCTTCGTTTTGTTAGTGGGAATAAGTTAAGATTTTTAACCCGATTTTTGTACGATTTTTTATCAATCTAGGTTTATTTGGTTTACTCGGCTTTTTTTCTAGTTTATTTATGCCCTTTTTTATAAAAAGGGTGACCAAACTGCAACGATTCAGATGGGGCGAAAAAGCGATTTAAAAAAGAGTGAGTATAATTTTTTCAGTTTTGAAACAAAGTTCGTCCGATAAACCCAAACCCAAATTTTATTGCAGTTTTAATACCTCAAATTTTGGGTTATTCTTTTTTAGATCTTTCGAGATTTAGCCCCAAAACTTTTTCTTTATCAAAATTGTTCTTTGGAAATCGTTCATCACTAACTTTATGAGGGGTTTTTCCCGAATGTATACATGAATTTTGTCAAGGTTGAAATTCTTTTGCCATGTTTTGACCATTCTGTTACGTGTTTAAGTCGTTTTGGAGTTGGCGCTGATATTCGTAGAGCTATGTTTGTGAGCGGAGGAGCGGGAGGAGGAGGAGGAGGAGGAGGAATACATAGGAATACATAGGAATAACAGAACCGGGAGACCTTTTGGTCTATAGCGAGGGTATCTGCTGAACTCATACTACTAACTATCAACTACATGTAAAAAAAAAACATTGGAAAAAGTACCAGCCCCAAAAGAAGATAGGAACATGGAAGTTTCGAGGGGAAAAGTGATAGGGTATGAAGTATATAATACAACTCCCACTAACACAAATCGATTCGGGGGACTATAATATAGATTTCCAGGGCAAATCAAAAACCCCTTTTCTTTACAGTACGCGTAGCTGTATTTAAAAGAAGTTTTTTTGCGGCTTCGACAAAATTTCCGGTAATTTGTTCCCTCGATCAACAACCTAACATTGAAAAAAGTTTACGGGGATCTGTGAGCAACGTTGACCATTCAGTTTTAACCCGATTTTTTGTTATCACGGGGGAGAAAATTCGAATAGGTTTTCTTGATTAAGACATAAAATCCTTTAAGGATCTTAAAGGTTTTTATAAATCCCCAGGATTTTGCGACCTTTAAGGGAAAAAAATATTACGTTTCCGAGATCTTCATAAGATGAATTTTTGCAGTGATGGGAAACAGTTTGGTGTTTTCTTTGAACGATTTCCCAAATTTGGCTTGATTTTTACGAAGCAGGGCGACCATAATTTAACGGCATATTTAAGTGTGCCAACCAAAGCGTGTATAAAACGTGCATTACTTTCAAGTTTTATGTTCAAAGTTGCGTTTAAAGAAAACCCAACATCATATTTGCCTTTTTACTGGAGCCAGGCAAAGGTACTGGTTTTAAAAATCATTTCTAATGAGACACCTAAACCTTTTTCCCGCTGCCTTAAGTTAAAAATTTTTTTTTGCATTTGATAGTTATATATGAGGTTATTGTTACCTATATGCATTACTTTACATTTATTGTAATTGAATTTTAATAGCCATTTATCACTCCAATCTGATAGCTTGTCTAGATCGCGTTGTATGAGTTCGCAGTTTTCTAGTATATGCTTTTCCACCTAATTTGGTGTCATCAGCAAAGTTCGATATTTTAGATACAAATCCGCAGTCTAGATCACTGATATATATTAGAAAAAAGAGTAGGACCCAAGACCGAGCCCTGAGGTATCCCACTAGTAACATCTAACCAATCAGATGCCTCGCCATTGAATTCTACCCGTTGCTTACGATTTGAAAGTCATTCGCCAATCCATGAACATAACTGCTCTCCTAAGCCATGCGCCCTTAGCTTGGTCAAAAGTCGCTTATGGGGAACTGTATTGAAGGCTTTCTGAAAATCAAGGTAGGTATATTATATCCGAAAGAATTTTAGCGTCCCAGTTTGAGTAAATGACATTAAAAAAATCGAGTAGGTTTGTTAAGCAGGATCTCTTATTTCGAAAACCATGGTGGGAGTTTAATATTAAGTTATTTTCATCGAGATAACACACTATTCTGTCCTGCAATATTTTTTCAAATGCTTTGACAATCACAGACGTTAGACTAATTGGGCGATACTTATTTGCAAGGCTCTTCCTCTCTTCTTGAATATCGGTGTAACATTAGCTAGTTTCCACATACCTGGAACATTTTTGTCCATTAGTGATTTATTGAAAATAATCTTTAATGGGAGCAAAAGCTTGACTGTGACATTCGCGAAGTAATTTCGGCGAGATTTTTTCAACCCCCACGGATTTTGCTAGGTCAAGTTTCTGCAAATACTTAGATTTCTTCGTCTACTGTTATCTCTCCAATTACCAATCTATCACTTTCGGGTCCCGCAAACATGTTTACTGGTTCTGGTAATGGAGCTTCGTCTTCTTTAATAAAAACCGCATTAAAGTAATCATTGAGTACGGACGCCATACTCTTATTATCGTTTACTAAGATGTTATTCTTATCTTTCAGTGGCCCAATACATGTTTTGACGCTTTTCTTACTTTGAACGTATTGAAAGAATCTTTTCAGGTTCGATTTATATTCCTTAGCAATGTTTTCTTCATACCTGCGCTTTTTAGACCTAATTAATCCTACACAACAACGCTTTTAGTCATTGGAATCTGTAAAATCTCATTCCGCGTTAGATCGTTTGTAAACTTTATAAGCTCGTCGCTTACTACTGAGGAGGAGGAGGAGGAGGAGGAAGAGGAGGAGGAGTTAACAGCAGAGCTTCCTTTCCAATAATCTCTCTCTCTCTCTCTCTCTCTCTCTCTCTCTTTCTCTCTTCTCTCTCTCTCTCTCTCTCTCTCTCTCTCTCTCTCCTCTTCTCTCCTCTCTCTCTCTCTCCTCTCTCTCCTCTCCTCCTCTCTCTCTCTCTCTCTCTCTCTCTCTCTCTCTCTCGTCTCCCCTTCTCTCCTTTTGCCTCTCTCTCTCTCCCCTCTTTTCTCTCTTTTTCTCTCTTCTCTCTTTCCTCCTCTATCGTGGTCCTCACTCGTCTCTCCCCTCTCAATTCGCTCTCTCCTCCCGGGCCTCATCCGTCCATCTCTCTCCTTCTCCCCTCTCTCAACTCACTCCCTCTCGCCGTCTCTCACTTCCCCCATTCCCTCTTCCATCACCATCTCATCTCCCTCCCCCCTCTCCTCTCTCTCTTCCTCTCCCACCTCTCTACCTCCATCTCGTCTCCTCTCCTCGTCTCCCTCTCTCTCTTCATCAGTCATCTCTCTCATCCCGCTCTCTCTCTCTTCCCTCTCCCCTCTCCTCTCCCACTCTCTCTCTCCCTCGTTCTCCTCTCTCCATCCTCTCCGAGCGCTCCGTCGTCCCCCCACTTCTCTCCTCTGCTCTCGCTCTCTCTCTTCCTCTCCTCTCCGCTTCTCTGCGCTCTTCTCCCTCTCTTCGACCCCTCTCTCCCTTCGCTCGGCTTCCTTCCCTCCTCATCTTCTATCATCTATCACCTTCTCTCACTCCTTCTCCCTCCCTCCGCTCTCTTGCTCGCACTCCCTCCTCGTCCTCTCTTCGTGTACTCCCTCTTTCTTCTCCTCTCCCTCCCCCCCCTCCCTCCTCTCCATCTCCGGCTCGTCTCTCGTCATCCTCCCCTCTCATGCCCTCGCCGCTCCCGGTCAGCTCCGGCTCCTTCTCTCCTCGCGTCCATCTCCTCTTCTCCTCGTCAGCCTCCTCTCTCTCTCTCTCTCTCCTCTCTCTCCATCTCAATCTTCTCATCTCCTCTCTCTCCTCACGTCCTCTCTCCTCTCTCTCTCCCTCATCTCTCCCTCTCCTCCTCTCTCTCGCTCTCTCTCTCCTCTCCTCTCTCTCTCTCAGTCTCCTCCTCTCATCTCCCGGCCTCACTCTCCTTCTCCTCTCTCTCACTCTCTCTCTTTCTAACTCTCTCTCCCTCTCTCTCTCTCGTCTCTCACTTCTCTTCCTCCTCTCTCTCCCTCTCCTCCGTCTCCTTGACTCTCTCCCCGTGCTCCTCTCTCTCTCCCTCCTCTTCTATCTCTCTCACCCTCTCCTCTCCTCGCTCTCCATCTCTCTCTTCTCTCCCCCCTCTCTCTCTCTCCCGCCTCTCTCTAGGTCACCTCCTCCTCTCTCACGTCTCGCTCTCTCTCTCTCTCTCTGTCTCCTCTCTTCTCTCCTGTCCTCTCTCAACTCTCTCTCCCTCTCTCACTCTCTCTCTCTCTCTCACTTCTTCTCCTCTCTTCTCCTCTCTCTATCTAATCTCCCTCCGGTCCTCTCGTCTCGGCTCTCTCTCGCTCTCGGTCCTCTCTCTCGTTCTCTCTCTCTCTCTTCCCTCTCACTCTCTCTCTCTCCTCTCCCTCTCTCCTCGGCCATCTCTCTCTCTCCTCACTCCTCCCCTCTCTTCTCCTCTCTCTCGTCTCATTCTCCTCTCTCTCCTCTCTCTCCTCTCTCCTCCTCTCCTCTCCTCCACTCTCTCTCTCCTCTCTCGCTCCTCTCCCTCTCCCCCATCCTCCTCTCATCTCTCCTCTCCTCTCTCTCCTCGTCCCTCTCTCCTCTTCTCTCTCCTCTCTCTGCTCCTCCCTCTTCAGTGTCTCCTCTCCTCTCTCTCTCATCTCTTCATCTACATCTTCCTCCCTCCTCTCATCTCCCTCTCTCTCTCCCTCTCTCTCCCTCCTCTCTCCTCTGGTTCCTCCTCTCTCTCTCTTCATCTCTTCTCAATCTCCTTCTCCTTCCTCTCTCTCCTCTCCTCTCCCTCCGGTCTCTCCTCCACTCTCTCCTCCCTCCTCCCGTCTCTCTCCTCTCTCTCCCATCCTCTCTCCTCTCTCGCTCTCCCTCTCCCTCCCTTCCACTCTCCCTCCTCTCTCTCTCACCTCTCTCTCTATCTCGTCGTTCACCTCTCTCTCCTCTTCTCTCTCTCATTCTCCTCTCTCTTCTCTCTCTCTCCTCTCTCCTCTCTCATCATCCTCTCTCGTCTTCCTCTCTCTCTCTTCTCGTCATCTCTTTCGTCTCTCTCGTCTCCTCATCTCCTCCTTCTCTCTTCTCTCTCTCATCCCTCTCTCCTCCTCTCTCTTCATCTCTCTCCCCTCTCTCTCTCCTCTCTCTCCCCCCCCCCCCTCTCTCCTCTCTCCTCTCCCTCCTCTCTCCGTTCCTCTCGCTCTCGCTCCTTCTCCCTCTTCCTCTCCCCCTCTCGTTCTCCTCTCTTCCTCTTCCGTCTACCCTCTCTCCTTCTCCTCCTCTCTCCGTCTCTCTTCTTTCCTCTCCTCCTCTTTCTCTTCTCTTCGTCTCTCTCTCTCTCTCTCTCTCTCTCTCCGATCTCTCATCGCCTCAAACTCCCCCGTTCTACCTCCTCTCGCTCTCTCTCATCTCTCCTCTCTCTCTCTCTCTCTCTCTCTCTCCTCTCTCTCTCTCTCTCTCTCTCTCTCCTCTCTCTACTCTCTCTCTCCTCTCTCCATATTTTCAAACACTAACAATACTTTTATATTTGTATTTTCCCTTCCCTCTTGATCCAAATCGTGTCCTCCCCTCTTCTCCATCAGGAGCGTCAGCATGTTTACTCCTTCCCTCCCTCCCTCTCCATCCCTCCTTCCCTTTATCCTCCATCCCTCCTTCCCTCCATCCCTCTTGCCCTCGTCCACCCCTCCTTCTCGGCTCCTCCCTCCATCCATCCTTCAAACTCCATCCCTCCCTCCTTCCCTCCGTCCCTCCCTCCTTCCCATCGGATTAGGTAGGACCTATATTAAACCTTTAGATTTCCTACATGTTCTTTCACCGTTCATTTCCCTCCCTTCACCTCCCTTCCCTCCCTTCCTTCCCTTCCACCAGTCAGGGTGCTCGATTGGTAGAGCTGTTTGTCTTGCGTGTGTAAGCGTCCTGCGCATTCGGTCAGACGGTTCGAGTCCACCAAAGTTCGTCCTGGCGTGGTGGCGCTTTGTATAGTCATACACCTTTAGTTGGTACTTGCAAGTGTCTAGATAGGATCAAAGTATCTTATATCGATTATCTTATCCTTCCCTTCCCTTCCCTCCCTTCCCTTCCCGTCCCCTCCATTCCTTCCCTCCCTCCTTCCCTCCCTTCCCACCCTTCCTTCCTTCCTCCGCGTCCCTCTTATCCCTCCTCAAGTCTCTCCTTTCCGCTTCCCGAGTGAACAATTCATCTTCATATTCATTTCATTCACATTTTCTTTTTCCTTTACCTCTAATCATTTTCATTCATATTTTTTCATAATTTATTTTCTATATTCATATTTTCTATGATTAATGCCTTTTTTTTCCCTTACATGTATTTCCCCTTGTTCTATTTTTTTTTTTTTTTTCCTCTCTCTCTCTCTCTCTCTCTCTCTCTCCTCCTTCCCCTCTCTCTCTCCTTCCTCTCTCTCTCTCTCCTTTTCTTGCTCTGTCTCGTCTCTGTCTCTTCTCTTCTCTGTGTGTGTGTGTGTGTGTGTGGTTATGTTCTGGCTTTGGGAGGGGCTCGGTTACCTCTATCTTGTAATGAAAGGGTCGTCCCACCATTCTTCCCCCGGTATTAACACAATATTTCCTTGTAATGAAGGTACGGATATCGGAGAGAGAGAGAGAGAGAGAGCGAGAGAGAGAGAGAGAGAGAGAGAGAGAGAGAGAGACAGAGAGAATTCTGGAAACATTAAATCGTGGAAATATTCTAAGGTGATAATTAAGTAGAAAAGATTTAGAGTCTTTTCAATGCCTCAGATCTGGAGTGTCGCGAAGAGAAAGTGTTTTGCAAATTAATCGTCCTGTGTTTTTTATTTATCATGTAGTAATTAACGTGAGTGCAAAACGGAAGCTCTCACGTACAGTACTCAGATGCATGACACACGTGGCTTACGATCTTTATTATTTGTGTTTAATTTACAATTATTAATCATACCGATGGCTTAAAAGGTAGATTAGTTAAGGCAGTAATTATTCGTCTATTATTATCAACACGGAAACATTCACACCTGTACCCATGAACACGAAGGCACAGGCGAAGGATTACTCATGCACACGCACACTCAGGCACGAATCATCATACTCACGAATATTACCCACGAATGTTCTAATGGCAAGTGAAGAGTACAGTATACTTCTGTAATTATATGTGTTGTGTTGTTATGCACACACTCCTGGCAGCACGGGAGCCTTACTGGAGGGCCTAAGGGCAGTGCCAAGGTGATGGGGGGATGAGGGGAGGGTGGGGAGGGTACAGAAGGGGCAGTGCCAACGTGATGGGGGGATGAGAGGAGGGTGGGGAGGGCACAGGAAGGATGGGTAATGAGGGGTGGCCACTGTCTCCACCTACCAAATTAGTACTAATGAGGGAGGTAGAGGGAGGGAGGGTGAGGAAAGGTGGGAGGGAGGGAGGGAGGGAGGGAGGGAGGGACGAGGACAGCTGCCGAAGCACGAGAGAGAGAGAGAGACAATGAGGCGATATTTACAGAAGGATAAAAAATTGTATTGAAGCGGAAAAAGAGTATTGAAAAAGTGAATTAAAAAAAGGATAAAACCGAAATGCAAAGGGATATTGGTTCGTAAAGACAAATTACTTTTTGGAACACACACACACACACACACACACACACACACACACACACACACACACTCACCTGGTGGCGGAGGAAGAAGACTCAGCGTTTTATTCCCTCCCGTCGCCCAGTCACACAAGGAACATTCATCATCAGCCCACTTTCTTCCATCACCTCCTCCTCCTCCTCCCGCCTCACCCTCCTCCTCCTTCTCTCCCTCTTCGCCATCCTCCTGAGCCTCATTCTTCTCGTCCTCTCTCTTCTTCCTGCCTTCCTCCTGCAGCCTCCCAATGGCCCCTGTCAGGAAGGGCGGCACGGGGGGCGGCGGCAGGGTCAGGATGGAGGCAGGCGGGGGAGGCAGGGAGGCAAAGGCGTCACAGGGCATGGAATCGGTGCACGTGTAGTTAATGTCGTACAGGTCGTCCTCGTACAGCTGCTCCTCGTAGGCGAAGAAGCCCTCCGTGAAGCTGTTAGTAAGGACGACCTCCTCCACGCCTTCCCACCACCCCTCGTCGTCCTCCCAGCTCGCCCCCGCCACATCCAAACTATCGTGGAAGTCTAGGAAGGCGTTAGTCCTCCTACCTCCACCTCCTTCTGGTTGTTGGAGGAGAGGGTGGAGTGGAGGGTGCGTGTGGTCGTAGTAGAGGACGTGGTAGGGTGGAGTGTGTGGCGGGGGGCTGGGGAGGCGAGGTGGAGGGTCGCCCGGGAAGAGGGAGGAACCGAGGGCGGGTCCGAGAAGCAGCAACGAGAGCTCCGCCGCGCCGCGCCACCACAACCACCACCAGCACCGCATCTGCGGGAGAGAGGAATATGGTTAGGACACGAGGCTTTATAGAGAACAACAGGGAAGAACAGTCAGGACACGAGGCTTTATAGAACAACAGGGAGGAACATTCAGGACACGAGGCTTTATAAAGAACAACGGAGGAACAGTCAGGGCACGAGGCTTTATAGAGAACAACAGAGAGGAACAGTCAGGACACGAGGCTTTATAGAGAACAACAGAGAGGAACAGTCAGGACACGAGGCTTTATAGAGAACAACAGGGAGGAACAGACTTAAGACACGAGACTATAGAGAACAA
>JACEEZ010013936.1:27500-32500 GCA_016584305.1 Chionoecetes opilio
GGTTGTGGAGGGGGTGAGGTGGAGGCAGGAGCCGTGTTAGGGGTAGGTGTGGAACAGGTTGGGGGTTGTGGGGCAGGGACGGAGGGGGTGAGGTGACGGGCGGGGGACGAGGAGTGACGGGTGGGAGCAGGTTGGGGGTTGTGGGAGGGTGGATGGAGGGGATGAGGCATGGAGGTAGTATGGGGGGAGGTGACGGGCGGGAGGCAGCTTCGCGCGGGCACATAGGCGGGGTGGAACCGTGTGTCCGGGAGGGTAATGCGTCAGGGGTGAGATATTCCCTGGGAGGCAACCTGAGAACTTGGCAAAATCGCCTTCTGGGCTTGGCATGCTGCGTCGCGTTCAGGCTGTGATGGGAGGAGGAAGGAGAGGAGGAGGAGGAGTAGGAGGAAGAGGTGCTGGGCCGTGACGACTGAAGGGGGCAAGACCACATATTTCCTCTCCATTCTATTTATTCTCCTTCCACCTCGTCTTTCTCCTCATCCTCCTCTTTTTCCCTCTCACCTCCTCCTCCTCCTGTTGCTGTTTCCTTCCTGCCTCTCCTTATTTCCACTCAAGGATGCAGTTTCCTCTCTGCATTTATCATTTCTACCTTGCCCCACCTCCTCCTCCTCCTCCTCCTCCTCCTCGGACCCTAGCATTTCATCGTAACTCCGTGTATTCCTCCTCCAACACCACCACCACCACCACCTCAGTTCCCTCCTCCTCCTCTCATCTCAGACGTGAGAGAAAAATGGCCGTCCATCTCTCACCACTCGAAGATTCCCGAGCTGCTCCAAAGGTCGGTCGGGGGGGGATGCGTGGGGTGGTCGGGGGGCTCTCTGGGGTTATCGCTGTCGGTGATCGGGGTCGAGTGGCCGCCATCGAGTGTCTTCAGATAGATATTTTACCCTTAAGTTACTCGTTCGGGTCCCTAAGGTCGGCGTTGGGCTGAGGGGGATTCACGTACATGGCTTTACGGGTTTTGGCAGAGTGAAAGTCGGGATCTGAATGCATCGTAGTGGACTGTGGTTGTTATCTGTCTTGTTGATTTTGTGTGTGTGCGTGTGCGTGTGCGTGTGCGTGTAGGTGTGCGTGTGCGTGTGTGTGTGTGTGTGTCCATTGGCTATTGACAGTGGTGTGAACATTGCCTGGCTGTCTCTTGGTGATTGGTGTTGGGATGTCAGCTATCTTACAGTCTCTCTCTCTTCTCTCTCTCTCTCTCTCTCTCTCTCTCTCTCTCTCTCTCTCTCTTCTCTCTCTCTCTCTCTCTCCCCTCTCTCTCTCTCTCTCTCTCTCTCCTCTCTCTCTCTCTCTCTCTCTCACTGGTGTTGGCTGTGTAAGTGTCCTCGTTCTTTGTTGTGTGTGTGTGTGTGTGTGTGTGTGTGTGTGTGTGTGTGTGTGTATGTATGTATGTATGTATGTATGTGTGTGTGTGTGTGTGTGTGTGTGTGTGTGTGTGTGTGTGTGTGTGTGTGTGTGTGGTGTGTGTGTGGTGTGTGTGTGTGTGTGTGTGTGTGTGTGGTGTGTGTGTGTGTGTGTGTGTGTGTGTGTGTGTGTGTGTGGCAGTACGTATATGGTTGGCCACTGATTTAAGGTGACGATCAAAAATAAGGTGTGAATAATCTATAATAATATAAGCGAAAGTGTGTGTGTGTGTGTGTGTGTGTGTGTGTGTGTGTGTGTGTGTGTGTGTGTGTGTGTGTGTGTGTGTGTGTGTGTGTGTGTGTGTGTGTGTGTGTGTGTGTGTGTGTGTCTGTCTGTCCGTGATAGGTGCCGCCCCCTGTGGCGGAATCCCATCATATGTCACAGTTTTGGAATCAGGTTGACCAGGGGAAGGTTTTAAGCCCACTTATAAGATGATCCGATCACCTTTTTTTTTCTTTTTTTTAGCAGCCTATTAGCAAGAACTGTGAAGAACAAAAAGTGGGTTGCGAGAATTGAGGAAACCTTGATGTAGGGTGATGGGTAATAGGTGAGTGAATGGGTGGGGTGATGGGTAATGGGTGTGGGGTGATGGGTGAGTGAATGGGTGGGGGGTGATGGGTGATGGGTGAGGGAATAGGTGTGGGGTGATGGGTAATGGGTGAGTGAATGGGTGTGTGGTGAGGGGTAATGGGTGAGTGAATGGGTGTGTGGTGATGGGTAATGGGTGAGTGATAGGGTGGGGGGTGATGGGTAATGGGTGAGTGAATGGGTGGGGGGAATACATACATTTCAGGAAAGTTAGAAGGGGCTATCTGGAGAGTCTGTTTGGTGGGCCGAGGTGGTGGGTAATGGGTCTATCTGGAGAGTCTGTGTTTGGTGGACCGAAGGCCCACCAAACACAGGTGGTGGGCCGAAGGCCCACCAATAGCCCTCCGTAGGAGCTAGCCAAAAAGGCCGCCCGGAGGTCGGCTTTGCTTTCAGGAAAGTTAGAAGGGGCTATGATGTGAATGGGTTGGCGTTAATACATACATTTCTGCATCCATGATTTCAGGAAAGTTAGAAGGGGCTATCTGGAGAGTCTGTGTTTGGTGGGCCGAGGTGGTGCGTAATGGGTCTATCTGGAGAGTCTGTGTTTGGTGGGCCTTCGGCCCACCAATAGCCCTCCGCAGGAGCTAGCCAAAAAGGCCGCCCGGAGGGCGGCTTTGCGGCTAGTATGTCATAAAGCTGGCTAGGACAAGAATAAGTGCAACATGAGCCGGAACCAGAAGGACGAGGATGAGAAAGGCGAGCAAACACAATAATAGGAAAAATAAAACAGAACTAGAAGAAAAATGAGAATAAGGATAAGATATAATACGAAGAAAAATGAGAAGGAAGAGAGAAAGAGAGTAGAGAAAGGTAACAATGTTAACTATAAATGAAAAATATATATATAGAAATTCGTGAAACAAGAATTCACAGACACTTTTAAACCATAGTATTAAATGTATTAACAGAGGAAAAATAAAGAATCAGGATATGAAGTAAAGAATAGTTTGTTTTTCTTCCATTTCGGTCTATATTACTATTGTTAAGGAACCTTAATGCCATGACATTTAATCCTTGAAATGTAATGCCCTATACACTCTTACTGATGTCAAGAATGTTGATTGTTTTGCTTGCGAGGATTAGCTGGATGTGTTCGTGTTTATTAGACTAGTTTGTTCGCCTATTATTCTTGTGTGTCTCCCTGTGGCTTTTTCTATATGGCCCTGTGGCTCTATTGTCCGTCTCTGTGTCTGTTTATATATGCCCCTGTGGCTCTATTGTCCGTCTCTGTGTCTGTTTATATATGGCCCTGTGGCTATATTGTCCGTCTCTGTTTCTGTTTCTATATGGCCCTGTGGCTCTATTGTCCGTCTCTGTTTCTGTTTCTATATGGCCCTGTGGCTCTATTTTCCGTCTCTGTTTCTGTTTCTATATGGCCCTGTGGCTCTATTGTCCGTCTCTGTTTCTGTTTCTATATGGCCCTGTGGCTCTATTGTCCGTCGCTGTGTCTGTTTATATATGGCCCTGTGGCTCTATTGTCTGTCTCTGTGTCTGTTTATATATGGCCCTGTGGCTCTATTGTCTGTCTGTGTGTCTGTTTCTATATGGCCCTGTGGCTATATTGTCCGTCTCTGTGCTGTTTCTAAATGGCCCTGTGGTCTATTGTCCGTCCATGTATCTGTTTATATATGGCCCTGTGGCTCTATTATCTGTCTCTGTGTCTGTTTCTATATGGCCCTGTGGCTATATTGTCCGTCCCTGTTTCTGTTTCTATATGGCCCTGTGACTTTGTCCGTCTCTGTCTCTGTTTCTATATGGCCCTGTGGCTCTTTTGTCCATCTCTGTGTCTGTCGTTTTTTCCCGTGTGAGGTGACCGCCTCCACCCACATGGTTCTGCAGCTGTTGCCTGGGAACCCAAACTAAAAAATGAAAAAAATGGTATTCTTTTCCCACTAATGGCTCCTTTATATCTTCATCTCTTCCTCCCTCCGTTCCACAGTCCCTCTTGTTTCCTTCCTTCCCTTCCTTCCTTCCTTCCTTCCTTCCTTCCTTCCTTCCTTCCTTCCTCTCTTCCTCAATTCCTCCCTCCCTTCCACTGTCCCTCTTTTTCCTTCCTTCCTTCCTTCTTTTATTCCTTCCCACCCATCCTTCCTCCCATATTTTCTACCCGTCAGGGTGGCTAGGTTGGTAGAGCTGCGGGATGGCGTGTAGCGTCCCTGCATTCGGTCAGCGGTTCGAACCCACCAAGTTCGTCCTGGCGTGGTGGCGCTTTGTACAGTCAATAACCTTGTAGTTGGTACTTGCAAAGTGTCTAGATAGGATCAAAGTATCTTATCTTATCCCATATTTTCTAAAGTTCCTTATTACATTCTCCTTTGTTCTTATTTTACACCGATCTTTCATATTTCCTTTATTAGTATTGTAATAGTTCACGCATTACTCTTATTATCCTTTGCCCTTTCACATTGGACTGTATCTCAGGAGACTAACCTTCTTCTCTTTCCTTTCTATGTGCCATTCATTATCTTTATCACTGTTCTCTTCTCTGCTTCTGTGATACAACTCCCCTCTCACCTTCTTCATCATCTTCCCCTTCTCTATGCACGTCCTTCGCTTCCTGTCTTTGCATCTCCGTTCTCTTCTTTCTGAATTATTCCTTCTCACTCTTATTCTCTCATTCGCTATCGCCCTGCACGTAATAATTCAATTTCCTCTCCCTCTCTCATATTCTACTTTTCTCGACCCTTCATCATGCCTCCCTTGTCGATGTATTTGGTAATTCAATTCACTATCTGTACGTTGCGCCTTGTTCCAAAATCTCATTGTTCCTACAATTTCCTCCAGCTTTGTACGTGTTCTTTTCTTAGTTTTCTGTCTATGCTTTAGTTCAGCTTTTTTCGATATGCAAAAATATGACACATCCAGTTCTTGTGATTTACAAATATTTGGTGCTAATATTTCCTCAATTGTTTTTTCCCTCCTTCCTTCCCGCTTCCATTATTACATATTTCCCTCCTTTTCCTCCCTTTCTCCTTACCTCCCTCATCACATCCTTCCCTTCTTTACGT
>JACEEZ010013936.1:42500-50000 GCA_016584305.1 Chionoecetes opilio
AAAAGACCATCGAGTAAAGGCAAACGCATCCTCTACATAGCCAGTAACAACAAATAGCAAACGCTTCTTTGTGTTCACCTGATTTAGACATTGAAGGATCAGGTTGTGAGAGTACTGCAGCTTGGTGGTGGTGTTAGAAACGAAACTATAAACGACAAGAACCATCGATCCATGCAGGGCCCTCGCAGCCTCTACTTCGCCCGTAACAAACTCTTCTTTGTGTTCACCCGATTCAGACCTTGAAGGATACTTGTAACAGGGGAGTTGTGTGGTGAAAATGTAAAAAACTTGCTAATTGGCGTGGCTGTTGTTGGATAATTGGCTAGTTCACTATTCTTCTAGCAAAGAACAAACAACACAGTGTGCTTTTGTGTTCATAAATACGACCGATGTGCATTTTCTTTTCATCCTCTTGGACAATATTCCCCGATTGATTAATATAATCCTCAAAAGTAAGCTACCTCTACTGTCATCTTCTTAAAGGTACACTACGCTGGGTCGTCAAATTTTAAAGTTTACGTTAGATTCATTACGTTACTTTTGGTTGAAGGCCGAGGTGGCACGCGTGACGTGCAGGACGGAAGAACGACCTGAATAGACGGATGAATGAGAAAAAATGTATAAATGAAAGGCAATGAAAGAGTCACAGCCACCCCCTCAGGCATGGATTAATAGCAAGATTAGCCTCAGCAAGATTAATACAATAGTGAATAAGAAAAGAAACAATAATGAATGTAAGAACGTCGTAACAACAGTAGGAAAACAATCAACAAATAGGAAGGAAATGATAAACGAATGAAACATAAGAAAAAAACAAAATAATAACAATAAACCAGATCAGTAAACAATAAGATGCAGCTTTTGATGACAACAACGCCGAGAACAGTTGATGCTTTGCTTTCCTTATAGACAAATAGTTTCCACGTATTGTCATTATCACGATCAGGATTATTAGAGACTCGATTTTTTTATGTCATCATTATAATCATCATCATCATTCACTCTTAACCATGTTACGTGCACAAAATACAATGATTAGCTTCCCTTTTCGACTATCTAACCTTAAGGAAGTAATGAAAAATGTATAATTAATGAAGAACAGACCCGAGCATATACTCGCCTTGGTGAATAATCCGGTCACTATACACGCCAGCCATTATTAACTTAAGTATTCATTCTATCTCACTGTTGTACTAAGGCAACACTTCACTGTACGAACTCATGTCTGGAGGGGATGCCTACCACAAATGTATGTGCACCATGATTGCAATAATGTAGAACAATAACACAATGAAAATATTATATAAGGTGATTAATGATAAATAAATAATCAACATACTAACGATTACTAATAGCGATAAATATAATATCAATGATAAAAAAGGAATAATAACGTGAAAATGTTGTATAACACTACCAAGAAAAAACACAGCAGGGAAGGTCAAGGATATTGTAATCAGCTTCTTCTAATAGCCACTGGAAAAGCATTATTATAAAGAAAACGTTGTGTGTTCCTGTCATTCACGTTATCTCTTTTATAATCAAGATAGCGAGTATATCTTTATTCTAAGCATAAAACAACTGTGAAAAATAGAATCAATTACGGAGTGGCAAAGTGGTAAAGAACTCGACTCCCGACATGATAGAGCGTGGGTTCGAGCCTCCCCTAAGCACTCCTTGGTGGTCGTGGGAAAATCCTTAAGCGGGCGTGGGTGGGTACATGATATTTTGTTCCCCGTCTCCGTGGGATTCAGTTTAATCTACTTAAACACTCACTCGCGGGGAGGGTTTTCCGGCTCAAGGGAAATTAAAGCAGCACATGTAAAGCGTATCTAGACAATTCTCTCTTAATAATGGTAATGTACGTAAACACGTACAGTACACGATTAATTCAGGTACATTGCCCTACAGTGTACTTAAGCGCCGCGGTAGTTAGATAAATGTAGTCATGGTATTGGGTTGTGGTTTCAGCAGGTAAATAAAATATAAGTGTCTGAACCAAACCATGTATCCATAAGGGTTCCAATTCCATTACCAAATATCAAAGGAAGGAATATGGTTTTTATTCTGTTGTTTACACGTAATGTAGTGGCAAAAAAAAAAAATATAATGAAACATTAAACAATAGATCAACAGACTTACGAATGTTTGGTTATTTTTAATCAGATATGGCTTCATCGGTCAAAGTGATATCCAGCCTCTGTAGTACCAGGGTTGGAATCCCCCCATTGTCCTATAACGCTTTACTCGTCTCCCCGGCTTACTACATTTTAGTTCCTCGTCGTTGTAAACATCCTGCACCACACAGTGTTGTTATGTTGTGTTATCCAGTGTTGTTATGTTGTGTTATCCAGTGTTGTTATGTTGTGTTATCCAGTGTTGTTATGTTATGTTATCCAGTGTTGTTATGTTATGTTATCCAGTGTTGTTATGTTATGTTATCCAGTGTTGTTATGTTATGTTATCCAGTGTTATGTTATGTTATCCATTGTTGTTATGTTATCAAAGAGCTGTAATGTTATGTTATCTAGTGTTGTTATGTTATGTTATCCAGTGTTGTTATGTTATGTTATCCAAGAGTTGTAATGTTATGTTATCCAGTGTTGTTATGTTATGTTATCCAGTGTTGTTATGCTATGTTATTCAAGAGCTGTTATGTTATGTTATCCAGTGTTGTTCTGTTATGTTATCCAGTGTTATGTTATGTTATCCATGAGAGGAGCATATAACAAGGGGGAAACGCGTCTTTTCTGCTCCTGCCACTGACTTAATACCATGCATGTGTGGAAAGGGACTACATGTGAGAAAGTTGACGTTATTGCTGCTGCTATTGTCATTATTGTTATCATTATTATCAGTTTATTGTTTTTATCATTGGTAGTAACAGAAGAAGTAGTATTAGTAGAAACAGTAGTAGAAATAGTGGAAGTAGTAGTAGTAGTAGTAGTAGTAGTTAGTAGTAGTAGTCATAGTAGTAGTAGTAGTAGTAGTAGTAGTAGTAGTAGTAGTAGTAGTAGTAGTAGTAGTAGTAGTAGTCATAGTAGCAGTATATATTTCAATTTTTTCTAGGCTTTCACGTGATTTTTTAGTTTTCTTCTAAGTGGATGGAAGGAATAAATTATTGAAAAGTTCCGTTACTTTAAAACTAATTTCATACTCGCAGGTGATGAAGAAATAGAAATTTCCATAATTATATAATATACCATGCTGGAATTGTCGCTAATGTGTATAAAGATCTAAACCTGAACTGTGTGAATGTACGTAGGTAATGTGCAGTCTTGATACAATGAATCATGAAATTGAATATAATTATGAGTAACAGATTTTTTTCTGTCTTCCGGGACATTAATTAAGACTGCAGTTGCTGTCAGTGTTGCTGAATATAATGAGTTCCACTTTTATGTTAAGGGGAATATATTTTCAACAGAATAAAAAAATTTCAAAAAGTCCTTTAATGTCCTAGTCCACCCCTGTGTTATTGGGGCCCCGAGTAATCAAAACCAACAAAGATTCATATTATTCCTTATCCACATCACATCTAAATTTTCATTCATTTGCGAAATTTTATGGGTCCTTTAAACACTTTTGCTATAAAAAAAATTTCCTACCTGGTTGTCCCACACACAACACACCAAACCACCCCACACACACACACAAACACCACACACACACACACACACCCACACACAACCACCCGCACGCACGCACGCACGCACCACGCACGGCCGCACGCACGCCGCCACGCACCACGCACGCACGCACCACCACCACCCACCACCACCACACCACCACACACACCCCCCACACACACAACACACACACCACAACACACACACACACACACCCCACACACACACAACCACCCCACACACCCCACACACCCACACACACACCGACACATTACTGAGAGGGGGGAGTACGGCGATTTCTGAGAGGGGGGATGTCGGCGATGTGACATGAGGGGGGGGATGTACGGCGATGTACATGAGGAGGGGGGGATGTACGGGGATGTACTGGGGGGGGGGATTTTACGGGGTGGGACATAGGGGGGGGATGTAGGGGGATGTGGCTGAGGAGGGGGGATGTAGCGGCGATGTGACAAAGAGGAGGGGGGTGTAGCGTCGATGTGAAAGGGAGGGGGGTTTTAGCGGGGATTGACATGAGGAGGGGGGATGTAGCGGCGATGTAATGAGAGGGGGGATGTAGCGGTGATGTACATGGGGAAAGGGGGGGGGAAAATTTGCGGCGATGGACTGAGGGGGGGGTCGGCATGTGCATGAAGGGGGGGTGTTTTGGGGGCATGTGGGCATGAGGGGGGGGATGTACCGGGGTGTACATGAGGAGGGGGGGTGTACGGGTTGCATAGGGAGGGGGGTGTAGCGCGTGTGACATTTGGGGAAGGGGGGGGGGTGTAGCGGGGATGTACATGAGGGGGGGGTGTAGCGGGGATGTGACATGGGGAGGGGGGTGTAGCCGGGATGTGAATTGGAGGGGGATTACGGCGATGTGCATAGGAGAGGGGGGATGTCGGGTGTACTGAGGAGGGGATGTACGGGGCCATGGGACTGAGGAAGGGGGATTAGCGGGGATGTGACTGAGGAGGGGGATGTAGGGGCCGATGTGACATGAGGAGGGGTGTACGGCGATGTGACATGAGGGGGGGGGGGATGTAGGGCGATGTGACATAGGGGGGGATTGCGTCGATGTACATGGGGGAGGGGGGATGTAGCGGTGATGTGACAGGGGGGGGGGGGATGTTGGGCGATGTGACATGGAAAAAAAATGAGCGGCATTTTCATAAAGGGGGGATTACGGCGAGTGACATGGGGAGGGGGGATTTGCGGCGATGTGACATGGGGAGGGGGATTTTTTGCGGCAATGTGACTGAGGGGGGGGATGTAGCGGTGTGTGACATGAGGGGGGGATTTTTTCGGCGATGGACATGGGGGAGGGGGGTTTGGGGGCGATGTGACATGGGGAGGGGGATGTAGCGGTGTGTGACATGAGGGGGGGGGATGTTGCGGCGATGTGACTGGGGAGGGGGGTTTTTCGGCGTGTGACTGAGGAGGGGGATGTAGCGGTGTTGACGGAGGAGGGGAGAGTAGCGGCGATGTGACTAAGGGGGGGGGATGTAGGGGCGTTGACATGAGGAGGGGGGATGTAGCGGTTTGGGTGACATGAGGGGGTGATATAGGGGCGATGGACTGAGGAGGGGGGTGTAGCGGCGATTAAAATAGGAGGGGGGATGTAGGGGCATTACTGACATGAGGGGGGGGATGTGCGGCGAGTGACATGGGGGAGGGGGATGTAGCGGCGATGTGACATGGGGAGGGGGGATTGCGGCGAGGGACATGGGGGGGCGGATTTTCGACGATGTGACATGAGGGGGAGATGTAGGGGCGATGTGACTGAGGAGGGAGATTAGGGGCGATGTGACATGAGGAGGGGGGGATTTCGGCGATGTGACTGAGAGGGGACTGTACGGTGAGTGACTGAGGAGGGTAATGTGGGTGTATACTGGGGAAAGGGGGAGGGTACTGAGTGACTGAGGAGGGGGGGTGTAGCGGTGTGTGCCTAGGGGGGTGTACCGGTGATGTGACATGAGGAGGGGGGAGTAGCGGCATTGACATGGGGAGGGGATTACGGCGATGTGCATGAGGAGGGGGGATGTAGCGGCGTTGACTGACATAGGAGGGGGGGTTGGGCGATGTGGGGCTGAAAAATAACTTATTTAGACACCCTTTTTCTGCGGAAATAATCTTTGTGGGAAAAGTTTTATTATTGTATTTTTATTATATATATTTAATTAGGGCTTTCTATCAAAATTTTTTCAAAATTTTTTTGGTTTTTTACTTTTTCGCAGGGTGATTTTGAAAAAAATTCCGCCTGAAAGTTTGGGTCAAGGTGCAAAAATGGCAAAGTTTTAATGGTACGATATTTTTTCTGATTCCCTTTTTTTATTTTTATAAGAATTAAAAAGAGAAACAAGGAAATTTTGCATAAACGCAAAAAAAATCGTTGACTGTTCTTTAGTGAAATTTCAAATTTTAGAAGGTAATTAGAGGGTTTTTTCTCACAAAATTTAACTTTGCCAAAACTTTCCCCAAATTTAATAAAAATTAAAATGTTTTTGGGGTAGTTTTGGTATATCTTGCCGTCGTCCTTTTTCCCTTTTCTCTTCTCTCTCTCCTCTCCCTTCTCTCTCCTCTCTTTTCCCTCTCTCTTCTCTCCCTTTTCTCTCTCTCTCCCCCTCTCCCCCCCCCTTTCCCCCTTCTCCCCCCCCCCGTTTTCTCTCCTCGTTTTTCTCCCCCCCTCCCCTCTTTTTCCCCCCTTCTCTCTCTCTCTCGGTGTATAAATTATGGGGGTAGAAATTCATATTAACCTTAAATTTGTGTAGTTGAATTAGTGTTGTAGGAGAATCTATTAAATACGAGAAGATATGAAATTCATCTTTAAGCAAGCGAAAATTTGCATCTTTTATTAAATGAAAATATAGGAAGGAAATGTTTTCATGCTGTAAGTGCAGGGGAAAGGAAATTTACGTCTGGCGAGGGGAAAAAGATACAATGAAGGCATTAATAGTAACAATACCCTGAAGGGACACCTTGAAGCATGATAGTAATTACTGTGTATCGCCTGAGTTCTCGAGAGAGAACAGTTCTCGCCTGAGAGGTCGCCTGCATCATGACTCTCGAGGGGAAAACAGACTGATTGGGGTAAGAAGAGCGAATCACCACTGCTTAAGAGGCCACTAACGAACACTTATTAACCACTAACCACCTCTACAGGGGTGGCGTGATTGGTGGTGAGGGGAAAAGGCCAGTCCTCCCCTCTCTCCCCTCTCTCTTCCATGCAGCGGCGTTATTTGGGACCAGGATTAAATATTTAGCCCTAGAAAACTGCCGCATCCCTCTCATAGCGAGAACAGGATTAATCTTTACACACACACACACAAACACAGATAGAGACAGAGAGAGAGAGAGATAGAGAGAGAGAGAGACAGACAGTCACAGAGAAAGAGAGACAGAAAGAGAGACACAGGGAGAGAGCGAGAGACAGAGAGAGAAACACACACAGAGACACAGAGAGATAAAGACAGAGAGAGAGAGAGATAAAGACAGAGAGAGAGAGAGAGAGAGAGAGAGAGAGAGAGAGACGAGAGAGAGAGAGAGAGAGAGAGAGAGAGAGAGAAGAGAGAGAGAGAGAAACGCAGACACACATACACAAAGAGAGAGAAGAGGAGAGCAGAGAGAGAGAGAGAGAGAAGAAAGAGAGAGTAGAGAGAGCGAAGAGAGAGAAGTAAGAGAGAGAGAGAGAGAGAGAGAACTAGCTAATTAGATTCAGGCTGGCGTATCAAAACAATCCCTCACACCGACACCGACACCCTGCCATCTCACAAACACCGCACCGCACCTGAAGCTAATCGAGGGTGCCTGGCTGAAACACTGAAATAACTGAAGCACCGAATAACAGAACACTGAAATAACTGAAGCACCGAAT
>JACEEZ010013936.1:55000-66486 GCA_016584305.1 Chionoecetes opilio
TTGAAGCATGACCTAGCATGTCTTCCTATTAGTGCTGGATTGACACCATGGCTGTAAATCCCATATTTAAAGAAAAAAGTATTTTCTGCAAATTGATTTAACCTTGACAGTTACCTTAAAGGTAATTTTCAAGGTCATGAACTGTTCAGACTCATCGGGTTTTCTGTTAGTTTCAAAGTGAATTCATAGTTGTAACTCTCATATTGACTGCGTTAGTAAGGTATTTATGTACGACCTTTAACATTTGGCAGTGACCTTCATCCTGGTCAAATGATGCCCCTTGTCGAACTTTTCCGATGTATTTAACCCAAAAGTGCACCAAGCAGGTTTCGTTACAATCCGTCAGTCTGTTCTCGATTTATCGTGTTCACAGACAGACAAACACTCGGACAAACAGACAGACACAGAGACGCAGACGACAACAGTACTCCCGTTGCGCTTTGTGGACGGTCGTAATGAGATCAGTGTCATCGGAAGTGAGTCAGTGAGGGCGGCACCCTGAGTCACAGTATTAGGCGGGCGGGTGAGGCTGGTGGGTGAAGCTGGTGGGTGAGGCTGGCGGGTGAGGCTGGTGGGTGAGGCTGGCGGGTGAGGCTGTCGGGTGAGGCGGGCGGGTGAGACTGGCGGGTGAGGGGGATGAGTAACCTAAGATGAATGAGTTTATGGAAAGAGGGCGAGTACACACTTGACGCAAGAATGTAAAGGAGGAGAGAAAGAATGAGGTGCCGAGGAAACTGTGAGACTAAGAGAGGAGGAGGAGGAGGAATACATAGGAATACATAGGAATAACAGACACTAGGAGACCTATTGGTCCATAACTAGGGTATCTGTTGTACTTAAAGCCCTATCCACTCCTACGCTGATGATTCTACCCTGCATTTTTCAACGTCGTTTATTAGACGTCCAACTCAACAGGAACTAAGTGATTCACGGAGAGATGCCACCGAGCGCCTAACTTCTGATCTTTCTATAATTTCTGATTGGGGCAAAGCAAACCTTGTTTTGTTCAATGCCTCAAAAACCCAATTTCTTCACCTATCTACTCGACAAAACCTACCAGATAGCTATCCCCTCTTCTTCAATGACACTCAACTGTCTCCTTCTTCTACAATGAACATTCTAGGACTATCCTTTACTAAAAATCTGAACTGGAAATCTCACATCTCATCTCTTGCTAAAACAGCTTCTAAGAAGTTAGGTGTGCTGTGGCGTCTGCGTCCTTTTTTTTCTCCCTCCCAATTGCTTGCTCTCTACAGGGGCCTTATCCGCCCATGTATGGAGTATGTCTCACATGTTTGGGGAGGATCCACTCATACAGCTCTCCTAAACAGGGTTGAGTCAAAAGCTTTTCGTCTCATCAACTCCTCTCCTCTGACTGACTGTCTTCAATCTTTAAATCACCGCAGCAATGTTGCTTCTCTTGCTCTCTTCTACCGTTATTTTCATGCTCACTGCTCTTCTGAACTTGCTAACTGCATGCCTCCCCCCCTCCCGTGGCCTCGCTGCACAAGACTTTCTACTCATTCTCATCCCTATTCTGTCCATCTTCCTAATGCTAGAGTTAATCAGTATCTATAATCTTTCATCCCTTTCACTGGTAAACTCTGGAACTCTCTTCCTGTTTCTATTTTTCCAGTTTCCTATGACTTAAATCTTTTCAAAAGAAGAGTAACAAGACACCTCCCGAACTAAATTGGCTTACCCCTCTGTTTGTATTTTATTCTCTTACTGTCTTCTTTATAGGGACTGGCAACTAAGTGGACTTTGTGTTACTCATTTTTGTTGTGCCCTTGGCCAGTTCCTTGTGATGTGAAAAAAAAAAAAAAAAAAAAAAAAAAAAAAAAAACTACATACTACTAACTATCAACTACATGTAAGAGGACTGTTGGAAATTGATACCATGTCCCTAAAGAAGATAGGAACATGGAAGTTTCGTTGTGAAGAATGATAGGATATGAAATATGCTAACTACACTAACACTAATCGATCCGGGGGACTATATTATGAATTCGCAGGGCAATATTAATACCCATCTACTTTACAGTGCGCGTCAAGTCTGTTTTTAAATGAAGTTAATGTGCTGGCATCGACAACATTTGCTGGTAGTTTGTTCCATCGATCAACAACTCTAACATTGAAATAATTGTTACGGAGATCAGTGATGCAACGTTGACCGTTCAGTTTAAAACTGTTATTTCTTGTTGTCACTTGAGGAGAAAGCTCGAATAGGTTCTATTGATTAATGACATCAAATCCTTTTAGGATTTTAGGAGGAGGGGGAGGAGGAGGAGGAGGAGGAGGAGGAAGAGGAAGAGGAAGAGGAAGAGGAAGAGGAAGAGGAGGAGGAGGAGGAGGAGGAGGAGGAGGAGGAGGAGGAGGAGGAAGAGGAGAAGAGGAGGAGGAGGTAAAAATAGTCCCAGAGAAGAAAGAATAATGGGAAATTGAGACGAATGAGTTGTGAAAATAAGAAGAAAAAAAATTGATAATGAGTAAATAAGATGAATTAAAGAATGAGAATTAAGAATATAGATATAAAAAGGGGAAAAAAAATCAAAGCAAGAAAGTGAGGAGGCTAACAAGTAAAGGAGAGAGGAAAGGAGGAGGAAGATTTTTTTTTTACATAGGAATAACAGACACCAGGAGATCTATTGGTCCATGACGAGGGTATCTGCTGAAACTACATACTACTAACTATCAGCTACATGTAAGAAAAAAGTTGGAAAATGATACCATGTCCCTAAAAGATAGGAACAATGAAGTTTCGTAGTGCAGAAAGATAGGGTATGAAATATACTAACTACAACTACCACTACCACTACAACTAATCGATACGGGGGACTAGATACGAAATCGCACTATCAATACCCATTTACTTTACAGTGCGCGTCAAGTCTGTTTTTAAATGTAGTTATTGTGCTGATCCGACAACATTTGCTGGTAATCTGTTCCATCGATCAACAACTCTAACACTGAAATAATTTTTACTGAGATCGGTGATGCAACGTTGAACGTTTAGTTTTAAACCATTATTTCTTGTTGTCACTTGAGTTGAAAGCTCGAATAGGTTCTTTTGATTAATGACATCAAATCCTTTTAGGATCTTAAAGGTTTCTATCAAGTCCTCACGGATTCTTCGATCCTTTAATGAAAACATATTAAGTTTCCGCAGTCTCTCTTCATAAGATGAATTTCGCAGAGATGGAATTTGTTTGGTTGCTCTTCTTTGTACTGATTCCAATTTGGCTTGATTTTTTACGAAACAGGGCGACCAGAATTGAACGGCATATTCCAAGTGCGGCCTAACCAATCAATCAATCATTGGGGGCATACGCCGGGGGGCGCGTCGCCTCGCCCACCCTACGACGCCACTCCCGGGGGTCACCACGCGCGAGTTCCCATGCAGGCTCCTTTCCCATACCAAGCAGCTCTCGACAAGAAACATCAACTTGCCCCAGCCACGAGCCTTGTGGGCGCCCCCTTGGCCTCCTCCACGCCGGATTGTCTCTTACAGATACAACCCGATGGGAAGGATCGGTTTCAGGGTAGCGTGCCACATGCCCATATACCCGAAGTTGGCGCTGACGGACTATGCAGGTAATAGGCCTCGATTCAGTCTCACGGTGCAATCGCTGATTTGACACGTAATTATCCCAGCGATACCCCATGATTCTGCGAAGACACTTATTACCAAAGGCATTGATTCGTCTCTTCAAGTCACTATTTAGTGTCCATGTCTCACAACCATAGAGTAAGACAGGGATCACAAGCGACTTGAAGATCCGGATCTTTATCCTCCTGCACAGGTACCGACAACGCCAAATACTCCCGCTGAGCGAGTCCATAACACCGTGGGCTATGCCAATCCGCCGTAAGACTTCTTGACGTGACCCGCCGTCATTATGGACTGCGCTACCAAGGTATGTAAAACTTTCCAAGATCTCAATGTCCTCGCCACACGCATGAACAGACTGTACTGCTTCATCTAGTAAGTCTCCAAATACATGGACCTTGGTCTTGAGCCAGGAGACCTCAAGTCCCAAAGGCTTTGCCTCCTCGTGCAGCGCCTCGAGAGCCATCACCAGGACCTCCAGCGACTCAGCAAAGATTACTGCATCATCGGCAAAAACAAGATCAGTGATCTTGGTGTTGCCGACGGATGCTCCACAATCACTTTGATCTACAGCCTTGTCCAATACCCAGTCCATACAAGCGTTGAAAAGTGATGGGGCAAGGACGCACCCTTGCCTCACTCCTGTATTCACAGGAAAGAAGCTGGATACACCTGCCCCACACTTCACAGCACTCTACGTCCTAACCAAGGACGTGTATAATTGTGTCATTACTTTCGGAGTTTTATGTTCAAAGTTGCGTTTAGTTTAATAAAGCCTAACATCATATTTGCCTTTTTACTGGCAGCTAGGCAATGCGGACTGGTTTTCAGATCATTACTGATGATGACACCTAAATCCTTTTCCTGCTGTACGATTAACGATTTATTTTGCATTTGATAGTTATATTTCAGGTTATCGTTGCCTGTATGCATTACTTTACATTTATCGGAATTGAATTTTAATAGCCATTTATCACTCCAATCTGATAGTTTGTCGAGATCACTTTGTATGAGTTCGCAGTTTTCTCTAGTATATGCTTTACCGCCTAATTTGGTGTCATCTGCAAATTTCGATATTTTAGATACAAGTCCGCAGTCCAGATAATTGATATATATCAGAAAAAGAGTAGGACCCAAGACCGAGCCCTGAGGCACCCCACTAGTAACATCTAACCACTCAGATGCCTCGCCATTTATTACTACTCGTTGTTTACGAATTGAAAGCCAATCGCCAATCCATGAACATAATTGCTCTCCTAAGCCATGTGCCCTTAGGTTGGTCAACAGTCGCTTATGGGGAACTGTATCGAAAGCTTTCTGAAAATCAAGGTATATTACATCCGAGGGAATTTTAACGTCCCAGTTAGAATAAATGACATAAAAAAAATCAAGTAGGTTTGTTAAGCAGGATCTTTTAATTCGAAATGCATGCTGGGAGTTTAGTATTGAGTTATTTGCTTCGAGAAAAGACACTATTTTATCCCGCAATATTTTCTCAAATAGTTTAACAATCACAGACGTTAGACTAATTGGGCGATAATTACTTGCGAGGCTCTTACTCCCTTTCTTGAATATCGGTGTCACATTAGCTAATTTCCACATACTAGGAACATTTTGTCCATTAGCGATTTATTGAGAATAATCTTTAATGGGAGCGAAAGTTGACTGTGACATTCGCGAAGTAATCGCGGCGAAATTTCGTCCACCCCCACGGATTTTGCTGGGTCGAGTTTCTGCAAATACTTTGATATTTCGTCTACTGTTATCTCTCCTATTTCCAATCTATCACTTTCGAGTCCCGCATACATGGTTACTGGTTCTGGTAATGGAGCTTCGTCTTCTTTAATAAATACCGCATTAAAGTATTCATTGAGTACGAATGCCATGCTCTTATTATCATTTACCAAGATGTTATTCTTATCTTTCAGTGGCCCAATACTTGTTTTGACGTTTTTTCTTACTTCGAACGTTTGAAAGAACTTGTCGGGTTTGATTTTCATTCCTTTGCATTTTTTTTCTTCATACTCGCGCTTTTTAGTCTTTATTAATCCTTTGCACGACGTTTTTACGTCATTGTATTCTCTAGAATCGCAGTCCGCATTTGATCGCTTGTAAACTTTTATACGCTCGTCGCTTACTGCCAATGATTTTTGTTGAATCTCACATGTCATCCAACTGGGTTTTGTTTATGTTATTTAGAGTTTCCTTATCATGGGGAACAGTTCTTTCAACCACCGATTGGAGTTTATTTGTCAATAAATTACACATATTTTCGGCGTTTTTTACAGTTTAGTAGGTCAACCCAATCAAAACTTCGCTTAGTACCTGCTGATCTTCGTGAAATCTGCTTTATTATAATTGGGAACTAATAACCGATTTCTGTGATGTCTGCATTGCAATTTATGCCCCTTCTGATTAACCTGTGATCACTGGTTTGCCCAAATGTTCACCTATATCGCAGTAAATCAATCAGATCAGTGTCGGTAGTGAATCCCTAAATCTAGGATACTATAATCCCTTGTAGGCTCACGGCCCACCTGATTTTAAATATACTTCGTTTACCATGTCAAGCAACCCGCGTACCTTCCTTATCAGCAAAATTATTATTCCCTTTTTATACGAGGTAGGTTATAATCTCCACTATAATTGTGTCGTTATTATTGTTGATAACTGACTTTATCTCGTCATAGAGGGCCATCGACTTTCCCCATTAGATTTGGGAGGGACGATATATTGTCCCAATAGTTAGAAATTTACCGTTTAGCTTAATCTTTGCGTAGACTGAGTCATAGTGATAAGTTTAGTGATAGTCATAGTCTCTCTCTGCTCTCTCTCGCTCTCGCTCTCTCTCTTCTTCTCTCTCTCTCTCTCTCTCTCTCTCTCTCCTCTCTCTCTCTCTCTCTCTCTCTCTCTCTCTCTCTCTCTCTCTCTCTCTCTCTTCTCGTCCCTTCCCTCTCCTCTCTTCCCCTCCCCTCTCTCTCTCTCTCTCTCTCTCTCTCTCTCCTCTCTCCCCTCTCTCCTCTCTCTCTCCTCTCCCCTTTTCTCTCTCTCTCTCCCCTACGTGGATTAGCAGTGGACATGTGACAGATTGGTGACGCGATGAGCGGAAAAGCTCGATTTGCTTTTTTTGTTTGTGTTTCAAATATTCAGTATTTAGTTTTCAGCGCGGCGTCATGTTTCAGAATGGTTCGGTTGCCTTTCATGCCGTTCGTTTCCCCATACACACACGGCGGCGTTTCATTGCCTTTTGCCACGTGGTGGATTGTGTATTATATATTTTTTTATTTATTTAGTGCTATGTGCAATAGGTCTTTATGTATGTTTGTTTTACCTGGTTTTTGGTTAATATGGGAGTTTTACACACACACACACACACACACACACACACACACACACACACACACACAACACACACACACACACACAACACACACACCACACACACACACACACACACAGACAGACAGACAGACAGACAGACAGACAGACAGACAGAAAAGACAGACAGACAGACACACACAGACACACACACACACACACACACACACACTCACACACACGCACCGCACACGACCCACACACCCCACCCCAAACAACCACACACAGACAGACAGACAGACAGACAGACAGACAGAAAAGACAGACAGACAGACCCGACAGGGCAGATCTATATGGTTTTTAATTTTTTTTTTGCGTGTCCGCCCTCCCCCGCCTCTCGCCCGTCACTCTAATTAGCAGTTTCACCTGACAGATCACCATCCTTTTAACCTTTGCGTACCTTTTGCTCCGTTTTTCTAACGTGTTCCGCCAAAACTTTATTAATGGCGCCCCTGTTTACCTGTCAGGGTGATGGAGTTGTGTCCATTGTGCGGCCAGGAAGTAAAAAGATTTGGAAAGTATACGACTTTTTTTCTATCCATGTACTGTATTTTGCTTTTCATCCACTTGATATTAACTTTTTATTTCCTTCCCTACAATTTTTTTTGCAACTTTTAAATTTTTGTAGTTTCTTTTTCATTTCTAGTCTATATATTCTATATTTTCCTTGCCTCCCCTCTGTTCCTGTTTCCCCTCACGAGTTTCTCTAACAAACCCTCACTTTTCCCTCACTTCCACATGCACCCTTTTTATCCTCTTACTCACATTTCTCCCATGAGCGCTCTTTACTATATTTTTCCTATCATTGCACCTCTCTCTCTCTCTCTCTCTCTCTCTCTCTCTCTCTCTCTCTCTCTCTCTCTCTCTCTCTCTCTCTCTCTCTCTCTCTCTCTCTCCTCTCCTCTCTCTCTCTCTGCTCTCTCCCCCTCTCTCTCTCTCTCTCTCTCTCTCTCTCTCTCTCTCTCTCTCTCTCTCTCTCTCTCTCTCTCTCTCTCTCTCTCTCTCTCTCTCTCTCTCTCTCTCCTTTCACCTCTCATGATGTACTTACCTTCCTTTCCCCTTTCACGTTTGGCTCAACACCTCCCCTCTATGATTCTCCCCTCGTTCTCCCCTCTTCACCCCTACTGAAATTTCTATTTCACAAACCTTAAAATTTCCATCGCACATCATCAACTTAATTTTGTTTCTCCCTCTTTAGTTTTATTACCTCTCTCCTCTCCCCCATTCTCAGTTCCGTGTGGTAGAAATCTTCCCATATAATAGTCCTTCAACTCTATTTCTCTCCCTATCTCCTTCCCTACCTCCCTCCCTCCTTCTCTCTCCCTCTCGATTCCTGACTGCCAATTTCTTCGAGACATGTTCCAGATTCCTTCTTCGCGGGTCTGTTCCTCACATATTCCAATGTTCCAGATTCCTGTTCCAGTCTCACATACTACCTGGCAATGCCGGCGGCACACGGTTCCAAAATGTCTCAAGTTTAGTCCCAGGCATCTGTTTCAAGTGACACCATTCCCATTCCTGGTATCCGTTTGCCATTCCTTGTGAAGTATTCCCAACCTCGCTACTTCATCCCGTTCCCACAGCCTTGCACTCTCATTCCCATTGTCTGATTCCTCTTTAAATCACCATAGCACTATACAACACACCACACACACACAAACACACACACACACACACACACACACACACACACACACACACACACACACACACACACACACACACACACACACACACACACACACACACACACACACAAGGTACTCCGTAGTGTAGTCGTAGCACGATCGGTTCACAACAGAGAAGTCCCGGGTTCGATACCCGGGCGGAGCGGAGACAGATGGGCTTTTTCCTTAAAACCCGAGCCCCTGTCCACCCAGCAGTGAATGGGTGCCGGGTGTTAGCCGGGGGGTTGTGACCCGCCTCCCGGGGTGGTGGCTTCGGCCAACACTAAGCACTAAGGATGAATGATACAAAATATAGATATGGAGACTGGGGCCATACGAGTGTAACTCAGGCCCCGTAAAAATACAACTAGATGAATACACGTACACTCGCACACACACACGTTCACACACACACACACACACACACACACACACACACACACACACACACACACACACACACACACACACACACACACACACACACACACACACACACACACACACACACACATATTCGTTCTAAATATTGCATTCCCATTTCTAACACTGTATTTACACTACCCTGCCTCTCCCTCATCCCTCCCCCATGACACCTCTGTTCCCCTATCCCCATCTTCCCCTTCACCCCACCCCTCCCCTTTCCCCCCTATTTCCTTTTTCACCCCTCCCCTCCCCCCCCCCACCCCCCCCCCCCCCCCCCCCCCTGCGTTCATATCCCCGGCACTATTTATCTCCAGTACAGCGATCCATCCTCGTCCCCCGCGCCATATTCCTTCTATTTACTCGCCTGTTTCTGTTCCAATACTCAAGGAGTGTCCAATAACGCTCCACCATTGTATTACTTCTGCTACATTGATCTAGATATATGTATTTACGATGTGTGTGTGTGTGTTGTGTGTGTGTGTGTGTATGTGTGTGTGTGTGTGTGTGTGTGTGTGTGTGTGTGTGTGTGTGTGTGTGTATGTGTATGTGTGTGTGTGTGTGTGTGTGAAAGAGAGAGAAAAAAAAAAATTTAAAAAAAAAGGAGGAAAGAAGGTTAAATGTGTTGATATGACGTATATAACCTAAACCAAGTAATTCATTATTTCTGCAAAAGTTAAAAGTAAAAACAAGTAATCGGTTTTCTGCATTTGATCCTATATAGAGAAAGAAACAAAGCAAATATGTAAAAAATTACCATAACAAACTGAGTAAAACAGTTACTATAGTAAGGCGAAATATTTAAGCCTTTTATCAATCATCGCTGGATCAATTACGGGGTTTACTAAGGAATTATTAAAAGAACTGTAAAAAAAGATAAAGTTATCCCGTAACAGATGACTTTATGAAAAAAATATCTTCATCTGCGTGGTGAACAGAACACGGGGCGCCGACACCCCGCTCATGACATATTGGCTATACAATCCATCAATAAGTCTGCCATAAATAATTCCCCTACATTAAGTTTTCTGAAAATATAGACTTTGCCGCTGAGGCCGAGGCGAGAGGATTGGCTGCGTGATATGTTTTCTTTTGTGTTCTAAATATATTTGTTTACATATCTATTTTTTGCCATTTGATATATCTCTTATTATATATCTCTGATATATATGCTTATTGAAGCTTTGATGTGTAAAAAAGGCTTAATGTATTGAACTGAGCTGTACGTTACACGTTGAATGAAGTGAAAAAGATCGGAAGTAAATAATTGAGTGCACATTTCGTTACGAGTGTTTAGATAATTAAACACACACACACACACACACACACACACACACACACACACACACACACACACACACACACACACACACACACACACACACACACACACACACACACATACATACATACACACACACACATACATACATACACACACACACACACACACACACACGCACACTTACAGTCACACACACAAACACACACACACGCACACATACACAGTCACACACACACACACACACACACACACACACACACACACACAACACACACACACACACACACACACACACACACACACACACACACACACACACACACACACACACACACACACACACACACACACACACAACACACACACACACACACACACACACACACACACACACACACACACACACACACACACACACACACACACGTCCCCTACAACAACACCGCATGGAAATAAAATCTGTAGTAAGGAAAATAAATTGATAATCAAGAAAATGACGTCCAAAAAACATCGATGCGGAATAGAAGAAAACAGGTAATGGATTCTTACCACGCATAGAAAATGGAGGTAGGGGAGGGAGGGAGGGAGGGGGAACTGTAATAATTACTTCCAGGTAAGCTGTCTCCAATTCACTTCCAGGCTGGGCATTTTATCCTTACCTGCTGAAGGACTCATTAAGGCGAGAGGAAAGAGGGAAGAGAGAAGAAGGGAGGGCGGGAGGAAGGGTGAGGGAAAGAGAGAAGGAGGGAGGGCGGGAGGAAGGGGGAGGGAAAGAGAGGAAGGCGGAGGAAGAGGAGGAAGGAGATGGTGGGTAGAGAAGTGGGTTCCAGGAAGAGGTGGAGGGAAGTGGAGGAAACAATGGAGGAAAAGAAGAGTTTGGCAGAGAGAAAAATGTAGGAAAAAATTAGAAATGATGAATATTTGAGTAGGAAGAGAATGAGAAGGCAGTGGAAAGTAATTTGAGAGAGAGAGAGAGAGAGCAAGGGGAAAAAGGATATAGCAACATGAATTTCCTTATTTCCCTATCTCTCTCTCTCTCTCTCTCTCTCTCTCTTCCTCTCTCCCTCCCTTCTCTCTCTCTACTCTCTCTCTCTTCCTTCTCCTCCTTCTCTTCTCTTCTCTC
>JACEEZ010013937.1:0-15000 GCA_016584305.1 Chionoecetes opilio
TTTCCTCTCTCTCTCTCCCCCTCTCCTCCCTCCCCTCTTCCTTTTCTCCTCTCTCCCTCTCTTCTCCCCACCCGCTAGGTGAAATGTTTGGTAGACCGTGAGCTCGCGTGCAACGTCCCTCATTCGGTCAGTGTTTTCTAGTCCCCCAAGTTCGCCCTGGCGTGTGTCGCTTGTAAATCAATACCTTGAATTGGTATTGCAAAGTGTCTAGATAGGATAAAAGTATCACGCACTCACTCACTCACTCACTCACTCAATCACTCACTCACTCACTCAGTCTCACTCTCACTCTCACTCTCACTCTCGCTCTCTCTCTGCCTCACCTGATTACACCTGCTTCAGACAAACACACTGACACTACACAAGAAAGCTCAACTTGGGGAGAACTGTCACACAAAGTTAAAGAGCGCCATTATCATCTCTCTCTCTCTCTCTCTCTCTCCTCTCTCTCTCTCTCTCTTCTCTCTCTCTCTCTCTCTCTCTCTCTCTCTCTCTCTCTCTCTCTCTCTCTCTCTCTCTCTCTCTCTCTCTCTCTGTCTCTCTCTCTGCTCTATTTTTTTCCAGCTGATCTTACAATTTCAGAATCGCATCACAGTTTTGCATATATCTTTCCTCGCATCTCTTTCAATATTATGTGTAGTTTTATATTCTCTTCTTTCTGTTTCCTACTAAAAATAATGTAAAAAAATGTATTCAAGCAAACGCCAGAGAGAGAGAGAGAGAGAGAGAGAGAGAGAGAGAGGGGAGAGAGAGAGAGAGAGAGAGAGAGAGAGAGAGAGAGAGAGAGAAGCCAGCCTAGAGATATCACGTTATAACCAATCCTCGCTGAGTGTCTTTTCCCTGGCAACGACGTCACATTATCTACAAGTGGCAGGTAAATGGAGGTGTGAGTGTCATGCCCTGCGATGTGTGTATCTTATTGCTCCCTGTGTTATTTATTACCTTTTTTATTGTCTTATATTATATATTATTATTTATCTTATCTTATATATATTTTATTATTATTATCATTATTATTATTATTATCTTTAGTTTACCTCTTTTTACTATTATCACGTTTTTGATCTTGTTACATGCAACACACACACACACACACAAACACACACACACACAAATGTTATATATATTTTTAATTTTTACGAGGATTCCAAATATGTTTTGGTTTGTTTTTGGTTGATGAAGATATAAATGATAAAATTTAATATACGCACATTGATGATATTAATATATATAATAGTATTGGTAATCTTGTATCATCATCATCTATATCAGGCAGCTAATTGGATACTAATGATTGTTTATCCATCAGGTGATTGTCAAGGATGAAGCTGATTGGTTGGTGGAATAAGACAACAGGGGAGGATGCTCGGTGATTGGTCAAGGGAATCGCAGCGGCTTCATAACATCTCGCACACACAAAGCAATATGTGGCCCTGGGAGTATAATAATTTCAAGCGAGACTTAGGGATCAAAACCTGTGTCACTTATTTTCCGAAACATCAAGTGTTATTATATTCTTGTAACATCCGGGTCCTTGATGCTTTAAAAAAAAAAGTACGTATACTACAAGTATGGTCCATTTTGTTTCAAATTAAGTTTTTTGTTACATGGAGAGTTTAAAAAGGTTATCTTGATTAATTATATCAAATTATATAAGCATCTTTAAGGGTTCTATCAAATCCCCGTGGATTTTATGGAACAAAAATATTAATTTCGCAATCTTTCTTCATAAACAAATTTCGCAGAAATATAATCAACTTGGTCTCAGGACTGATTTTAACTTGGCTTCATCCTAGGTGTAAATGGGCGACCAGAATCGAGGTTAAGGAGGAGGAGGAAGAGGAGGAGAATGAGAAGGAGGATATTTATATAGTAATAATAGTCATGATAATAATGATATAAAACATCGATATTATAATATAAATAGTGCAGTAGTAATACTAGTAATGATAGTGATAAAAGCAATAAGAGAGGTACGCCCCAAACACACGCATACAAGAGAAACGATGAAAACTTCCGCGGTGCGGCTCCATCCGGCTTGCCACAATCCTCGGCTCAGCCGAGTGGGGCGTGGTCCTTCTCAGGATCAGTGGTCCTTCTTCTTGCTTTTCTCTCCTCTCTTTGCAGCTCTCCTCCGCGCCGGTGTTCCTGTACGGGAAAGGGCAAAAGTCTGATGAAGACTTTTTGGTGTTGCCCCTGGTGGAGGTGGCGTTGCCCTTAGAGGAGGAGGAGGGGTTGCCCTTGGTGGAAGAGGAGGCGTTGCCCTTGGTGGAAGAAGAGGCGTTGCCCTTGGTGGTGGTGGGCTCCTGCCGGGGCTGGGGCTTCTAGTGGTGGTGGTGGTGGTGGTGGGTTCCCAGCTTGGCTTCGTACTACAACTTCAACGTCGGGGTCGGAGAGAGTCGCGTAGGCTCCCTGCAGCAGTTGGAACCTGGCCGTGGCCGCCGCGACGTCCTGCAGGTTCTTGTCCGGGTGCCAGGCCAGGGAAAGGCTGCGGTATGCGGTACTGCTTCTTGATCGCCTCCTGCGTGGCGTCCGGGGCCACGCCAAGCACTTGGTACTGCGTGTCGCTCATTACTGTTGTTTTTTTACTAATGATTTGTACTATATATTGTATTACTCTCGTGAGTAGTGAAATGTTATGTCTTGCTCATGGGTTGCAGATGAGGGAGGGTGGCAATAGTAGGGATGTGCCACGGATCGCATGGAGTTAGGGTGTTGAGGTTTCAAGAGACCAACTCCAGCCTGTCCTGGTGACAACCTGACACTCCCACAGCCAATGGTGTGCCTTCTTCCTGTCTTAAGTTCTTAACTCCAACCTAATTCTCCCACAGCCAATAGTTTGCCTTTTTCCTGCCTGCCTGTGTGTGTGTGTGTGTGTGTGTGTGTGTGTGTGTGTGTGTGTGTGTGTGTGTGTGTGTGTGTGTGTGTGTGTGTGTGTGTGTGTGTGTGTGGGGTGTGTGTGTGTGTGTGTGTGTGTGTGTGTGTGTGTGGTGTGTGTGGTGTGTGTGTGTGTGTGTGTGTGTGTGTGTGTGTGTGTGTGTATGTGTGTGTGTGTGTGTGTGTGTGTGTGGTGTTTGTGAGTGTGTGTGTGTGTGTGTGTGTGTGTGTGTGTGTGTGGTGTGTGTGGTGTGTGTGTGTGTGTGTGTGTGTGTGTGTGTGTGTGTGTGTGTTGTGTGTGTGTGTTGTGTGTGTGTGTGTGTGTGTGTGGTGTGTTGTGTGTGTGTGTGTGCGTGTGTGTGTGTTGTTACGACGGCAGAGTGACAATTACAGGTCCTAGCCACGAAACCAAAAATAAAAAAAAAAAATAAAGAAAATAAACATACGGGGCAAAGAAAGTTAACGAAAGTTACTATGACACTTATTTAATTTGATAAACAAAACAAATTAAAGAAAGCAGGCAACGGTTAACAAAAAAAAAAAAAACTAGAAGCCTTTAATAGGCCTTCAAAAACACAGAATATCTCACAACGAGAGTCGACACAGAAACGTTGAAAAAAAACCTAATCTTAAACAAGTGTATCACGGTATTGTATGTAGGGTGTCACAGTAGGTGTGCACAAGTGTAAATCAGAATCCCCAAAGAAACTAGACTTAAATATGTAAAACAGAAACCCAAACACAGAAACCCAAACACAGAAACACACACACACAGAAACACACACGGAAACAAAAGATGGGTACACACAATCCAACACGGCAATACTCACAAAAGAAGTAGTGGAAGATATGGCTGCTAAATCCACACAAACACACGGGTAATACCTCTGGTAGGGTATGAAGGTCAGGACACACTGCCTACCTTCTGATCTTTCTAAAATATCTAATTGGGGCAAAGCAAACCTTGTTTTGTTCAATGCCTCAAAAACCCAATTTCTTCACCTATCTACTCGACAAAACCTACCAGATAGCTATCCCCTCTTCTTCAATGACACTCAACTGTCTCCTTCTTCTACAATGAACATTCTAGGACTATCCTTTACTAAAAATCTGAACTGGAGATCTCACATCTCTCTTGCTAAAACAGCTTCTAAGAAGTTAGGTGTCCTGTGGCATCTGCGTCCATTTTTTTCTCCATCCCAATTGCTTGCTCTCTACAGGGGCCTTATCCGCCCATGTATGGAGTATGTCTCACATGTTTGGGGAGGATCCACTCATACAGCTCTCCTAAACAGGTTGAGTCAAAAGCTTTTTCGTCTCATCAACTCCTCTTTCCCCTGACTTGTTACCCATATCTGTATTGTTTATTACAGGTAACTGGGGTCAACCCGAGTAAGATACCTTACAAAATGTTGGTGACACTGTAGGGGATGATTGCCTCAAAGTATAGATTGATGGGTAGGAGTCTTTACCGTCCTACCAGACACCCTTTAAATGGTAGTTTAATAAAAGTGGTCGAGCGGTTTTTTATAAGGCTTTGTTATTACAAAATACCTGAATAAATAATTACCATATTATATACAAAGTAACACTGTGAGGGCGAGTGACAAGTCACGGTTCCGACGGCCAAGGGAATGGCCGGAAAGCTCATGACTCTGTCCTTTGCTTCTGTCCCCCCTCCGGCCATTTGCGCATATATGATTTTTTTCCGGAATCAAAAACAGTTCCGGTGTTCATGTCTCTCAGGCCTGTTGCTCTGTGTCGGTCATATCCTTGGGAGAGCGCTAGATGATACACACAGTTTGTGTGTGTAGGCGGGAAACCGGGGTCGAGGGTCACTGTTCATAAGACAAAATTTTTGCTTGATGCAGGCCATGGGTGATACTTCGTAAAACATAACCTCATCAAAAGAGTTGTTGCCTCAGACAGAAGGCGACAACACCCTGTATTTAAATTGTAATTAGTTATAACATATATTATACCTATTCAGGATCCTATTATCGCTGGGTCACCTCCCATATCGCGCCGGGCATGGGCTAGACTCTAAGACATGAAACTAACCATTTTTATATGTGTCTATGGAGCACGACTTCGCTGTCCATTTTCCCTTTTAAGGTGCCTAACAAATTGGGGGCTTTCTGGACAACACAGCACGAGGAATCACAAAAAAAAAAAAAGACAATAGGAAAAATGATTGGGGGATTGTACAAAGGATTAAGTAAACGGGAAAAGAATCCGTACAGCAGTTTTTAAATCCGATGAGTTAAAAAAGTGAACTGGGAAAGGCTGTTGTAATATACTTGATTTTAGAGAATTTACAGATATAAAGCTATCAATGGGAAAAATATTACTAAAAAATTACCAGAAAAACCTGGAATGAAAAGGGAATAGTGTCAGGTTGACGGAGCGCACATGACGGCGAAAAGACCGCGAAGTGACCTGACACTTCCTTTGTTTTCAGTGCCGTCAGGGATACTACAAAAACAAAAAAAGGTTTTGTTGAAAAAAAATAGTGTCTATAAAATATCAATGAAATTTTTCCTTAGGTGCCAGGGGTAAAAGGGCCAAAAAGACGGGGCCATAGAAGCATTTTCGGGGTTAGCACAATTTCAAAAACTCCACCCGTTAAGGGCAAAAAGCAAAGAGTGAGGCTGGCAAAAAAATCATTTAGATACTTCGGACTTTTTTTACATTTTGCAAATCGATAATGACCAATCGCGTCAACGGCAATCTTTGGATTTTAAAAATAATCGTTGAGGCAAGTTTACAGTCTTAAATGTTTCATTCACTGCAAAAGGAAAGGTTAATTTGTGAACATAAAAATATGTCCGATATTGAAAGGGTATTGAATGAATATTGCGTCTGACGTCGCCCAGCCCCATAAGGGGATGTAGGGTGATACCCGTGAGTCAAAAAAGGGGTTTTTTAATTATATTCCTTTTCTCCAATTCATAGCAGGAAAAAAGCCCTTTGACGGGGAAAAAAAAGGGGAATCACCCTTCCACCGCGGGTCTGAAATTTTTCTGTATTATCATTGAGTTAGCATAAAAAGAGATTTACTGTGTTCTCCGTATGGGTAGTATTTGATTAATTTCTATATAAATATTTTATGTCGTTTAAACTGCTAGCACCTTTTTTCTAGAAAATTTTAGATACAACATAAAAGGCAAGATCATTCACATCTTTAAGTTTAGCGATATTCATGCAGTTTAACGTATGGCTTTATTGTTTGCTGATGCTAGGGAAGCCAGCTGATTAAACCTGTTACGAAATTCTTCTACATCCTCATTCTAGCCGTTCCAAATTCATGCGTGACATTTGACCTATCCCATCAATGAATCCCCGTTTAGCTAGGTTAGAAGCATAAAAGGCCCGTGGTAGTTGCTAGGGAAAAGTTTGATTGTTCTTGGGAAAAGTCGACGTGCACGAAAGAGGGGAAAATATGGTCTTATGAAAATTTTTTGACCCCCTGCCCCAAATTCGATCTCCCGGAACTGGGGTTTCTGTGGGAGATTATTTTCCAATAAATTTAAAGCTGTTTCAGTTGCTCCGTGACCCCCCTAAACCTGTTTCGGTATCCTCAGAAGAACAGTAGGGGGGTCGAAAACCCACAACCTCCCCACCAGGGACACTCGACCCAGTGGGAAAACGGGGGCCCAGGCTTGAGATGTGAAGGGTCCAGACCCAGATAGAGCTCATAGTGAAGAGTATATGAAGGCAAACATGTCTGGAAAAAAACAAGCATTAGCAACAAACTATTTGTTACCAGAGCGAATTTTATAAGCATGCGGGGGGGGTTATTGGAAGATTTGAGTTATCATTAGTCAGACGATAGCATTGCTCACGGGTGCATTTCTCTAAGGTTAAATCGGCTTTCCCGGGTCTTTTTAAGTCTGCACTGTGTACTACCTCCAATGTTTTTAAACCAAAGGATCAAATATCTCAAATTTATGACCTTGTAATTTTTTAAAAACACCAGGATGGTCCCCAAATTTAGGAGAAAATTTTTGAGTGTCTCTCGGGTACTCAAACATTACAAATACCTATTGTACCAATAACGGGAAAAAAGCTTGTGTTTTGGGAGATAAGCAGTTTTTGAAACTAGCAGTCGTTTTTTCATTTTTTTAGGATGTCTTGAAAAACCTGAAATTGGCTTTAGCTAATATAAATATTATACACGGTTTTGTTGGGGAAAACCTAGAAAGTCAAAAGGGAGTCTTTTCTCTACCCAAAAACTATGTAATAGGGGGATTGTCCTGTTGACTCGAAAAACGCAAATTTTTATCTGCTGCTACTGTGGAACCAATCTTCCCAATTTTTGAAAACCACTGACAACTGGGGCGAAAAATTTTCTGGGGATTTTCCTTTGGTGCGCTCCACAAGGCCTTACGGGCGGGGTGATATGTTGCTACAAAGGTTTGACTAGTTAAACTTTTTGAAAAATTTCATCGAAGTGCGTTGCGAAACCCCGCTCCTTGTCCTTAATAAAACCTGGTGTCGAGTAGGAACAAAATAGATTGGTTATGAGGGCGTGGACCGCAGGGGCAGTTTTACCCTTTTAAATGGGCCATTACAACGTACCTAGACAAGTGATTTACACATACTAGAGGTATTTGGGAAACCCCTGATGGCTAGGGGGAAAGTGAAGTAGGTCTTTTGCAATAGCCCCATGCTCTTCCGGGGGGGGGAATTCTAAAATCGGTGCTGGTTAGGCACCGCCCCCTTTGTGCTGAGCGCATTTCACACACTTTGCACTACGCGTTTTTATGTCTACACGCTGGTCGGCCAAAATATTTTCTACGGGCCGCAGTAAGGGTTCGTCCTTCCCTGGATGCCCGGGGCAAAAAACCCATCATGATTTTAATTTTAATCCACGGTAAATATGACTCGGTACCCAAAAATTGTGCCACAGGTTTGCTTTTTGGGGCCAATACTACAAACCCTCCGTCCAGGACAAAAAAAAAATGTGAGTAAGGAATGGAAATTTTGGAAAATTTGATTATCACCTGATTCCGACAATATGACCTTGTTCCACACGTCATGTTGACGCTGGGCATTGGCAAATTCAAATGGTAATTTTGAAAAACAGGGGGTTTCCCCCCAGGGATCCTACTGGTACTTTCCCTAGACAGGGCGTCAGTACCTTTGGGCTCGATTGGCACGTATTTAAACTTTTGGTTAAACCTTGTAAAATGTTGGACCAGCGCGCGAGTCTACCGCAAGGGTATCTTCGCTTAAATAGTTGGGGGACAGCGCGTGATCTGAAAATATAGTTATATCATATCCCAAAAAAATATTTTAAAAAATGTTTGAGGCCCAGACAACGGGGAGCGTCTCCATGGGGACAGAGTATTTGACTCGGAGGATTAAGGTTCTACTCGCATAGGGCAACAGCGGTTTTTTCCCCCGCTTGCATTGGGGGTTGCTTTAAAAACCCGCCCCAAAGGGCCCCAGGGCAGAGCATCCGTATACATATGAAAGGGCCTTATAATCTGGAAACCCAAGATAGGTGCTTTGGTTGGGGAAAAATTTTAAGCCCTAAAAACTTTTTATTTGCAGCATCCCAATAAAACGGTGAAATCTTTTTTTACAATCTGTTCAGGGGCGATCCCATGGCGGCAAATTTTTAATGAATCGCCGAAAAAGCCACAAAAATCCAATGAAAGAACGGACTTTTGTCTACACTTGTGGTTGGGGGAAGTTTTTTTTTTTTTTTTTTTATCATTCAGGGTGGGTTCCGCCCTTTCCGACAAATTGTCCTAAAAAGGGAAATTTTTTGCTTTTGAAACTCACACTTCGTGATTTTAGCTTTTAACCTGTTTTTAATTAAGGAGTACAGCTTCTTAGTGGCAAAAGAGACTGAACCCCTTACTAAAAATATCACATCATCAAGATATCAATACTTTTGTTTCCCTAGCATCCCACAAACGGGGTATTTATCTGCTTTGAAAAATGATAGGGGCTGATTTAAGCCCATGGCATTCTAAGCCACTCAAAATGTCCAGTGGATGCTGAAAGCAGTTTCTTCCCTTGACACGGGCGCCCTCGGTACTTGCCGTAACCGCTTAAAGATCAAGGCTCTGAAAATTTTTTTACCTGGGCCTAGAGCCATCAAAATCACTTAAAACAGGGGAGGAACCCTTTTTAGTTTTTTTTTTTTTTTTTTTTTTTGGGGTTTGGGGTTAAATTTTTTTTTTTGTTTGTTTTTATTTATCTTCCGACTATTGCCTCTATGGGGAAGTCTAGGCGGAAATAGGGCGGGTCCAGATTTTTTTTATTATTGTTTTCCAAAAGCTAGAAAACTCCGGCATGGGCCTACGGGAGGAAAAGCCTAAATGAAGCTTTTCCAGGGTTTTATTAAGTGAGGTTCCCAAAATTTGACAACCCCGGCTTTTTTTTCGGTTATTATGTATCGAGAAATCAAGTGCGGGAGTTTCCAAAGGTTCTGCTACCCACGCGTCTAAGCAATGGTTTACTTTAAAGGACCCCTTTTTTTAATTTGATCGGACCTCGGTGGGATTGACCACAAGGGGGACAGTCTTTTGTCCCTCACAACCGTGCTCAGAGTTGATTCCACAAATAGTCTTTTTTTTTGATAGGGGCCCTTTAAAGCAGATGTCACACCCCACGGTACTTTGAGGAGACACGGGAATGTGCATTTTCCAAAAAGGGGGGGATTTGTGGCCCCCCAATACCGTGGGATTAAAAACTTTCCCTTCTCCCTATTATCTTTTTGGGTAAATTTACATTCTGAAGGGCAGGTACGGCCCGAGTCTGGTGGTAAAGTACCCAGATTTACTTTGCGATTTTGTTCACACTCGGAAGTCAGGCGCAGGGTTGATTCATTGTTTGAAAGCCTTTTTTCCCTTTAAAAATTTTATCATATTTATGTCAGGGTGAATCACCTAAATTGGGTTTGAGCGATTTTAACCCCAAAAACCCATCCGTGGCAAGGGAAGTTGGAAACTACATAAAAATCCAAAAGCATAAAAGAGTGCCTTTTCCTAAGCTAATGGGGAGGCAACAAAACCCAAAATTTGAGAGGCTCGCGTAACACCCCCTTAAAATTTTGGTCATTGGGGCGAAGAGGACATTGACTTCCGCAATGCACGTTTTAGTGCAAGGAAAGCCTTTTTTGACAGCACATTGACAGCGGCGCCAGTACCACTGCAAAAGATGCCTTTAAAACCCTCCCATTTTTTTTGACAAGCCATTTTGTTGGCTTGACTGTAAGCGGTACTAAGGATGATTAAACTACATCATCCGATACCACGCGTATTTTCTTCCTTTAAAGATTTTTCTTCCTAATCATCAGCAGTCATTCTTTTTTTTTGAATAGCTTCCACTGCCCCGGGAAAAGTTGTCTTTCATTTTGAAAGCGTTTGGCATCATCATGAAAGGGGGGGCTTTTATGGATTTAAAAAATGGATTGTTTCCCGTCGCGCCCCGAGGGGAAAAAGGGTTAGGGTTGTATAGTTATGGTTGTTAGGGCGCTCTGCCTTTGCGGTGGAGGGTCTCATCTTGATAAAATGTTTTTTGGGAAAATGAGCATTTACAGGGCCACTGGCGCACAATAATTATTCTTTCTCATGGCTTTACGCTGATCCTTTACACGATTAAAAAACCGTAGTGGTGTGTCCTTACGCTGGCAGTATGTCAAGTGAAATCGGTTTCCCCGACGCAGTCACAGCCGAAGGATGAGTCAGGAGCCACCCCATCAATTGTGGGTTCCGTCATAGCGACATTAAGGCTGCATACCCATCACATCCTTTTCCTCCCCTTTTGTTTTTTAAATTTTAAAAAAAATCGGGAGTTCTTCACTGTGTGTGTATTTAAAGATAAACTGCTCCCCCAATTTCCCTTTTAGCAACATTGTCACAAAAAACCCCCGAAACTTGCATACATCGGTAATTGCATGGTTTTCCCCCCGTGGTCCACCCTTGTCTTTTTAAGTACAAAAGAAAAACACAGATATTTGTTTGCGTCTACCTGACCTTAAAAAAAATCCTTTGAGCGCGTACCGTGCAATAGTTTACCCTAAATTAACACCTTTGACCAGCTGTGTTTTTTATTTTCCCCCCAAAAGTTTTCCCAAAAAGTTTTACCGAAAAACCTGATAATTTTTTGCTTGTTGTGGCTTGGTAAAAACGCTGGCTTTTATTAAAAGTGAAGCTCGTGACCAGCCTGTAGGCTGAAAAGGATAAAATATTTGATCCCCCTTTACCATACAAGGGTTTTTTATGACATCTTCACAAAGACTAAAAATTCCCCGGCAGTATACTTGGGTCAGTACCCGAAAATTCGGAATTGGGTGCACTTGGGGCAAAATTTTAAAAGCTCCAGCGGCCTGGGAAGGGCTGGGCAGGGGGTGCCAGAAGGACCCGCACTGGGGGGCTTTGTGGGAGAATTGTGTTAGTAAGGTGACTGAGTTTGAGTTTGAGTTAGTTGTGCTGAGTTAACTCAGGAGAGACTCTAGGGGGTGACTTCCCCTTATAATTTTTCGAAAATTTCCCCCTCTGGGAAATGTTTAAATAATTTTTCCCCACTGTCACTGTTTGCTGCGTCAGATGCTAAGACTTTCCCTCCTTTACAAAAATCTATGAATTTTTCGGTAGTAAATTCCCCGCTCTTTTTCGGACTTTGTTTGATTTTTTTGCCATTAAAATTTTAATGAAATTTAACCAAGATAAAAATTTCTATTCCCATCTCCCCGTGCTTTTAAGGGAAAAAAAAAAGATGCATGTAAATATATTAGTGATAAAAGGAAAAAGTATATTAATACTATAATTTAAATTTAAAAGTGCAAAAAAAAAAAAAATACAATCAAAAATAAAATGACAAAATATACACAAAAAAAATAACTCCCTTTTCCATTATCTACGTTGTAAAAAAAGTGGCGTTTGAATAATTACATGTAAATGTCAGCTAAGGGTTTTATCATAACTGCAGTGTCGCACGGCATATTTGTCCGTTCAGCTGAAGCGTTTTTCCCCCAAAAGATGCCAAAGCAGAAGCCGATCAGCAAGGTTGGTGGAACAGGTTCGGGTGGGGGTTGTGATGACCTCGTAAGAAGTCGGGGCCTCTTTTCCCTACCACGATAACAGCGTCCTGTCCGCTTCTTCCACGCGTCCTCGTCCCTTTTCCTCGCGGAAACGGTCCTTGTCTCGCGGTGTTCTCGCGCTGAAACTCGAAGGCAAAGTAAACTGGATTCCTTTTACTGGGGGTTATTAATTCATAACTCGTTTTTTGTGGTTTTAGTAATGATTGAACTGAAACTTTATGAGGGGAGCTAATCGTGGAAAAAAATCACGAAGGGCCCGGGTTGTCTGACACAGCTTTAAAAATTTTGTCTCTCTCTGTCTCTTGTCTAGTTTTAACTCAAATTTTTCCACAATCATCGCTCCCCTCACGTGTATTAATTGTTTATTATTTTTCGGTACCGTAAATTATTGTTTTCGTATCCCAAGCTGTTACCATTTATGTTACCCTTTCTGTATTTTTATTACAGGGAAATGGGGTCAAACCCCAGTAAGAATACTTACAAATGTTGGTGACACTGTAGGGGAGATTGCCTCAGAAGTGAATTGATGGGAGGAGTCTTTACCGTCCAGCCAGAACTTTTAAAGGTATTTTAAAAAAAAGTGGTCGAGGGTTTTTTTTATAAGGGTTTGTTATTACAAAAAAACCCAATAAAAAATTTCATATATATATACTGTACACTGTGAGGGCGAGTGACAAGTCCTGTTCCCACGGCCCAAGGGGAAAGGCCGGGAAAACTCAGTGACTGTCCGTTCTTCTCCCTTCCCCCCGGCCAGTTGCAGCTATATGATTTTGGCCGGGAAATTAAAAGGTTCCGGGTTTAGTCTCTCAGGCCTGTTGCATCTGTGTCAGCGTCACATCCTTGGGCAAGCGTGAATGAACACACAGCTTGTTTGTAGGCTGGAACCGTCGAGGTGTCTACGTGTTGATGAAGACCCAGGTTGTCTTTATGCAGGCCGGCGTGATACTTCTCAACTAATCTTTAAAAAATTTGTTCCCCAGCGACGGCACACACATCCCGTAGCTTAATTTATTAAAATTTGGGTTTTTCATTAAACTAACCCATTCAGGTCCTATAGACTACTGTCATCAATTTTAATCCCGCCCAATGTTGCTTCTCTTGCTTTTTCTACCGTTATTTTCATGCTCACTGCTCTTCTGATTGTAACTGCATCCTCCCCCCCTCCCGTGGCCTCGCTGCACAAGCTTCTACTCTTTTCCCCTATTCTGTCCATCTTCCTAATGCAAGAGTTAATCGTATCTTTATCTTTCATCCCCTTTTACTGGGAAAATCTGTAAAATCTCTTCCTGTTTTTATTTTTTCCCCTTTCCTATGACTTAAATTTTTTTTAAAAAAAGAGTAACAAGACACCCCCAACTTAAATGGCTCACCCCTCTTTTATTATTTTTCTCTTACTGTCTTCTATATTGGGGCTGGCAAATAAGCGGGCTTTGTGTTACCCAATTTTTTTTGTGCCCTTGGCCAGTCCTTTGTGATGTAAAAAAAAAAAAAAAAATATTATCATTAAATAAATAAATAACGCCTCTTTAGCTGAGGAAAACTCCGGAACCGTAATTTCAGAACAAAAGCGAACAGTGAGCTATACTGAACCACCGGAAGTGAAGTGGATTGACGTGAAACTAGGGGGACAACGAGAAGCAAAAAAAAAAAAAAAAGGTAGTTAGGAACATGAAGTGGTCGTAACAGTGTGTGTGTGTGTGTGTGTGGTGTGTGTGTGTGTGTGTGTGTGTGTGGTGTGTGTGTGTGTGTGTGTGTCTGTGTGTGTGCGTGTGTTCTTCCATACGCACAAGGTCTCTCTCTCCTCTCTCCCCTTTCTCTCTCTCTTCTCTCCTCTCTCTCTCTCCCCTCTCTCTCTCTCCTCTCTCTCTCTCTCTCTCTCTCTCTCTCTCTCTCCCCTCTCTCTCTCTCTCTCTCTCTCCTTCCTCTCTTCTCTCTCTCTTCTCTCTCTCTCTCTCTCTCTCTCTCTCTTTTCCCCAGGTCTCTCCTCTCTCTCTCTCTCTCTCTCTCTCTCTCTCTCTCTCTCTCTCTCTCTCTCTCTCTCTCTCTCTCTCTCTCTCTCTCTCTCTCTCTCTCTCTCTCTCTCTCTCTCTCTCTCTCTCTCTCTCTCTCTCTCTCTCCTCTCTCTCTCTCCTCTTTTTTTTTTTTTTTCTTTCGTCTCTCTCTCTCCTCTCTCTCTCTCTCTCTGCTCTCCCTCTCTCCGTCTCTCTCCTCTCTCTCTCTCTCTCTCTCTCTCTCTCTCTCTCTCTCTCTCTCTCTCCCCCCCCCCCACTCCTTCAAACCTGTCACCCTCAGTAGGGGAAACCACAGCAGCAGAAAGCCACCCTCAGTTCTTCACGATATTTATTTTCATAAAATTAAACAAAAAGACGAATAGTTTGGCCTAACCTCTTGAGACCCAGAACGTAATTTCCATCGTACTTTGGGCACCGTTAGACAATTTCTTGTGAATATAAGTAATATTTATAGCTATGACCTATTCAGTATTGTTGTCCACTAGCTAATTTAGTATATTAAGTTACTTTTCGTAATTTTATAGCTGACAACAGACGATATTTTATAGCTAAATAAAAATCTGGGCGTAAAAGGGTTAAGGACGTGGCTTCGTTAAATACCCACCGCGGAGAAGGAAAAAGAAGAGGAGGAGGAGGAGGAGGAGGAGGAGGAGGAGTCACCCAGAGGGAAGCCACAACCACGCTCCACTCTTCCCAAAGCCTCCACAAGTTTACCAAATCTAACTTCTTTAGAGGAGAAAATTACCCGGAGGAAGAAAACGAGTGCGCGCGAGAGGTATAATTTATTTTTCTTAACGTGTCCTCAAAGAGCGGGAAGATTTGCCGACTCGTGGGAAAACCAGGTAGCTGTTGTGAGATAACGGGAATTAGATGCGTATCCTTAAGAGAGATGCTAGGAGATGCAGTGACAATGGGAGATTACTTTCAACCGCCAAGAATGCAAATGACAGATAAACTTGTACTGTTATTGCCATTCATTGGCATTTAATTTACCATCCATTGCATTTACCTCTTTGTCAAGAGTGAATACAAGGCTGATATACAAGTGGT
>JACEEZ010013938.1:0-15000 GCA_016584305.1 Chionoecetes opilio
GGAGGAGGAGGAGGAGGAGGAGGCAGTTACGAACAATACCCAGAAGCCAGTGAGCGAAGGAGCAGAGTCAAGTCGCACAACTCTTGATATTACATACATTATGACGCAGGTTGAGTGTGCATATGTGTGTGTTTAACGAGTTTCAATGTTCGTGATCGTGTCGCGAGTGTGTGTGTGCAGCTTTGAGTGTTGCGTCGTGCTGTGATGGCATGGACATTGGTATTAATAGAAGGAAAGATAGGGAAAAGTGGGCGAGGGTAATATCTGTACGTGTTGCAAGTATTAGTAGAGTCATTTTCTTGGAGTCCGTGATCATTTTCTTCCTACCTTTTTTTCTCGATGGATTTGATAAACTGGACCATCTAAAGAAAAATTAGCTCCTATGCCCCTCTGGGAAATGACGGCTAACTTTTCTAGAGCCCAATATTGAAAATGGCCGCCGCCGACATCTTGAAAAACATAAAATGTTATATCTCTGGCATCAGATGAGTCAGAAAGACAAATGAGCTGTCATTTTTTACTATTTCGGACATTACAAAGCCACTGGAATGGTTATCGTACAGTTTAGGGATCATTTTGACCTCTAAATCCAGGATGGCCACTGTCCGCCATCCTGAAAAAACATGAAATGTAATATCTTCGGCACAAGATAAGCTAGATGGATATGTGAGGTGTTGTTTTCCACTTATTTTAGCTTTTGTTTATTTTTATTTTTACATTTGTGCCTATAGCGCCTGTAGGCAGTGTTGCTCCAGGGCTCGGATGGTAGGCTCTGGAGGATCACTTGAGGGTTTCTGATGGTTGGCCCTCGCCCGTTGATGGCGCAGGCAGGTTTCTTATAGTGACGCCTGTGAGGCTCATGCCGCCCCCCTGTATCCTCCGATGCACTAGCAGTCGAAGGTAGAGTTGATAGGCAGGGCATGTGGGTGTTCTTAGGCCACTCGACGGTGCAGAAAGGTTTTGGGTTTCTTCGGGGATCGAACTCGGGTCACCGAGAATGCCAGTCGGAGACTCTAACCGCTCCGCTACCACCTCCCCTAGCATGACACTACTTCATTTTAAACTGCATACTAACTGTACATACTAATCTGCCACTTCACTATCACTACATGATTCACTGTATGAGCCGCTATCAGAATCACTGTCCTCACTCTCGCTGCTATCATCACTGGTATAGGTCATGTGGTATATTGCTCGATTCTTCTCGTCTGCACTTTGACATGCTGGCGTGAAACCCTGAAAACCCAGACACAGTCTGTTCTTCTGGCGTAGGTCTCGGTCGGTCATCTTGCGCCCTAGCCAATGCATGGATTACACCAAGAATTCTTTGCACCGAGGTGTCAGGAGGAATACTGTCATCAGCTGGTGGCTTCCTGAGAGGTGGTTCCCCACGCTTTGCTGTCTTGTATGGGTTGACATTTTGCTTTTCACTTCCGAGGTCTTTGAGAGTTGTCGAGAGATTTGATGCAAGGTTGGCATCGAGAACTGGTCGATCCTCAGGATTCTGAGAAGGATGTTCTGGATCAAATGATTCTGGCAGCACAAACATGACATTAGTGCGGTGTGACTGGCCAGCACCGCTCAGTGTGTCGCTCTTGAAGTCATCGTTGTCGACTATAGCGATGGTAGGTTTACCCTCCGCAAGTTCGAACGGACAATCAGATGAGCAATTGAGGTCATTGACCACCCAAAAATCGCGCAGCATAATTACGTCATTGTAACTGATGCCCAGTCCATCTTTGTGCATTATGTCGACAATTTCCTTACTCCTGGTCAGTCCATGTAGCAAAACAGAGAGATTTATCTCAAATGCAGTGCATTTTCCAGTGATGTAGCTTGTGAGGATAGATGCAATCGACCGGACGGGTGGACTGTCATCAATTGCAGACTTATTTGGGTTTTACAACCATGTGATCAGCTTCAGCAGGAGCTCATTAGGGTTTTCTTCTTTCTCCAACTCGTGTATGTATGGGGGCCAGAGAATAGAATTGTCCTGATTACTTGCTCTTGAGTCGTTCCGCAACATTCATCACCAACTGATCATTCAATCAATCAATCATTGGGGGCATACGCCGGGGGGCGCGTCGCCTCGCCCACCCTACGATGACACTCCCGGGGGTCACCACGCGCGAGTTCCCATGCAGACTCCTTTCCCATACCAAGCAGCTCTCGACAAGAAACATCAACTTGCCCCAGCCACGAGCCTTGTGGGCGCCCCCTTGGCCTCTTCCACGCCGGATTGTCTCTTACAGATACAACCCGATGGGAAGGATCGGTTTCAGGGTAGCGTGTCACATGCCCATATAGCCGAAGTTGGCGCTGACGGTCTATGCAGGTAATAGGCCTCGATTCAGTCTCACGGTGCAATCGCTGATTTGACACGTTAATCATCCCAGCGATACCCCATGATTCTGCGAAGACACTTATTACCAAAGGCATTGATTCGTCTCTTCAAGTCACTATTTAGTGTCCATGTCTCACATCCATAGAGTAAGACAGGGATCACAAGCGACTTGAAGATCCGGATCTTTGTCCTCCTGCACAGGTACCGACAACGCCAAATACCCTCCCGCTGAGCGAGCCCATAAAACCGTGGGCTATCCCCAATCCCCCCGTAAGGCTTTCTTGACGTGACCCGCCGTCATTATGGACTGCGCTACCAAGGTATGTAAAACTTTCCAAGATCTCAATGTCCTCGCCACACGCATGAACAGACTGTACGCTTCATCTAGTAGTCTCCCAAACACCGGGACCTTGGTCTTGAGCCAGGAGACCTCAAGTCCCAAAGGCTTTGCCTCCTCGTGCGCGCCTCGAGACCATCACCAGGACCGCCAGCGACTCAGCAAAGATTACTGCATCATGGGCAAAAACAAGATCAGTGATCTTGGTGTTGCCGACGGATGCTCCACAATCACTTTGATCTACAACCTTGTCCAATACCCAGTCCATACAAGCGTTGAAAGTGATGGGGCAAGGACGCAACCCTTGCCTCACTCCTGTATTCACAGGAAAGAAGCTGGATACACCTGCCCCACACTTCACAGCACTGATCATTTCCCAACACCCAATGAAGATATTGCTGCCTAATGTATATACCTGCTGCTGTTGTTCATATACCGTTCACTCACATTCTTTTGATACTTCATGAAATCCAAAGTCTCCCCCCAAATTCATTGATGAGAATTTCCTTTAAGTAGCTGGACTTTACTGCTGAGTTTTGTCCGTGATTTTAGATAATGCACTTTAGTCCCCCGCGAACTTTGCAGTGTTCCCAATTTCATGGTCTTTGAGATGACTTGACGATGTGTGAAAAAAGCCTTGGCCTCTCCCGGGGGTTTACACGCTGCAGATGTTGAGTACCTTACTCCCGAAAGGCTTGTGGGCGCTGACTATTTTGCGCCGCACGAGCGATGGTAGCGGATTTCCAACCCAAATGCTGTTTGGCTAAACCCGGGATGTATGCAACAGAAGTGTCAATCTCAATCCTCATGACGTCATTTTCCACGACAGTATGTAAATTGATTTAGTCCAGACATCTACTGTTGATAGAAATAAAATCTGCTTGTCGCGATTACTACTCTTTTTATCCCCCTTTCATGCACCACACACATAGAGTCTTACCATGAAGGACACTCATGCGGGAGCGGAGCCTTTTAGGTGCACTGCCTCTGGCGGAGGGTCTTTTTTGATCTGATGCTTCATTTTTTTCAAGATTTTTCCTGGGATTTCTGTTTGCATTTTTCAGCTTGACAGAACTTGCGCTTGCTGGATAATGATGGTAGCAAGTGCTAGGCATGTGGTGATCTTTAGGTCCCTTCTCCCAATCCAAAATTTTCATGTACATGTTGAAACTTATCAAGTTCTCTCCATTTTAAATACTTTTACCGGATGGGATTCCCACTTCGCAGGTGTACTGTTTTCCAAACTGTCATCTGCCCTTTTCATGACTTTCCCACAAAGTAAAATGCACTTGTATTCATCTAAAGCCTTGTCTTGTAACTCTTTACTGTCTTTCTATTTCCATTTTTTTAGTCACTTTGTAGGTCGGGCGATTTTTATCAGACGGGCATGCGCTGCATCTGAAAAAAAAGAAAATTAAAATTACAAATATTTTTTTTTGCCATTTCATTGTTTCTGGGCATGCGATGGGAGCTGGAAAAGTATGAAAAGAAATTTTTCCCCATAAAATACAGCATGTTTCCCATTTCGCCGTATTATACTTGAAAATATATGTCACGATGTCCCTGAAACTCTAAAATAATACTTTCAATGAGTTTATCATGCAAAATAAATGGAAAAAAAACACCTCCACATATCAATCTAGCTTAACTTGTGCCAAAGATATTACATTTCATGTTTTTTCAGGAGGCGGACATGCCATCCTGAATTTAGAGGTCAAAAATTGATACCCAAACTCTCTAATAACCATTCCAGTGGCTTTGTAATGTCAGAATTAGTAAAAAATGACACCTCATTGTCTTTTAACTCATCTGATGCCAGAGATATAACATTTAATTTTTTTCAAGATGTCGGCGGCGGCGATTTTCAAAATTGGGCTCTAGAAAGTTAGCCGTCATTTCCCAGAGGGGCATAGTATACAACTGATAATCTCTCATATCATAAGAATTGGCAAATTGTGAATAAAAGCATTAAATTTCGACCAGTGTTAGTACATGCCATAAGCTTCATTTTCAGATCGGGGGGTTTGGGCAGATTTGACCTTTGAGGACCGTGAGATCCTCAAGTATAAAAATTTGATGCTTGCGTCTTTGGGTTATGGTAAACATTTTTTTGATGTACAAACCATGCATTTGTGTTCCAAATAAAATGTCTCATATTCCATACAGCTTTGGAAAATTATTTACAGGTGTCTACTTTGACCTCTGGGGACAGTAAAGGGGTCAATTACCTCAACATATCAAAATATTATGCCAATATGAAAACGGGTGGCGGGTAAAACACAATTGTTGTCTTGTGTGTTGCAGGTTTCCCCTGCCTGTGATCGAACCCAAGATAAAAGCATCCCGACCTGATCGTCACTAGGAAAAGTGTCATTCCTCTAGACCCACCCACCCTCTACCCAAGAAATCAAGACCCCCCCCAAGACAAACGGGGAGCTTTGTATTTTTTGCCAAGCAAGACGATAAACCTTAGCAGTGCCCATGATCACCAAAAAACCCGAGTGGTATGGCTATGCATCATTGACAAAAACCCTCCTCCATTCAAGGGACTTCGGCAATCCCCAAGGGAAACCCAAACGTGAACAGACGGATGAGGCGATGGCGTAGAAGTCCCTTGAGGACACGCCGTGCCGTGGCAAAAGAAATGTCTTTTTAAATTTTTAACAAAAAAATTTTTTCACCACAGAGCAGAGCAAACAGCTTCGGGACAGCAATCTGTACCGGGTATTTCCAACCGTGCACACCGATCACCGCCACGGGCTTCCAAGTAAAACCGGCCTATCTTTTCTTCTGCAAAAAGCCAGCGGGCACTGCAGACTTGCACAAAGCAGCTAAAAAGGGAAAATTGCAAAAACGTTCGAAGATTGCCCTGAATTGGGGGACACAAAACTGGGGCCAAGGGGGTCTGAGAGACTATTCCATCGAGGGCAAAATCCATCGCAACTGTCTCCGTGCATTATACAACAAAATCACACCACCGCACTCAAAACGAAAGCGGATCGTCTGCAGGCATACTTTTGCTGAGCTGGGGGTATTCATGGGACATGCATGCACATGAGGACAGCCCCTGTATTTAAACTCTCAAACATGGCTAACCTCTAAAAGATGAAACTGGAGCAGCTGGTCCACGGTACCAACGAATACCCCAAAACCGACTAAAGGGCGACTTCTTACGGTCTTCCGATCTGAGACCCATTCTCGGGGCCCCGAACCCTTCTCTTGTTTGAGAAAGATAAGGTCCCGCCCTAAGAAGGCCTGTGATCATGACGTGATCCCCTCCCTGTAAGAGCAGCACGGGTATTACGTAGTAAATGTTTCAGACTGGGGGCATTTAACGGTGCTTTCCACGCTGACTGCCAAAGATTCTGTACACCACCCCTCCTTGCTCTGGTGAAAAATTTCCCTCGAGGGGAACAAAAGCCCAACTAATTCCCCCAACACACACCAAAACTGCTGCCTTACGTATGCAGTACGGGTGTTCAAAGGTAAGCTGCACGCATGGGGAGTCAACCTTAGTGCGCCAAAACCGCGAAGAGAAACCCCACTCCCACCTACTTGTCCCTAAATTCCGTGTGACCAGGAGCAGAGGTCTGTTGACACACGGGTTCACCAGGGATTTTGTGTCTATGATAGCTCTACACCCCACCCCAACATTGCCAATGGTGTCTGCCAGCGCTTAAACAGGGAAAAAATTTTTTTGCCCACCCAAGCTGCGCAAGGGACTGTTCCTACTGGGGCTGTCGATAATATTACCTAACCCCAGCTCTGGACAGCCAAGGATTCTTTTCTGGCTCAGGTATCTCCCTAACACTCCCCCAAAACCCGAAAGGCGGCTCGACCGGGGGTTGGTGTTTGGGGGAAAACCTCTTTTCCGCCAATAGGTACACCCCCGCCATCTGTTCACAAATATGCCCCCCCTGCTGCAAAGACGAAGCCTTCACTGCACCGGCTTACAACGTCCTGCAAGGCTCCCGACCCTTTCCCGGCGCTGAAACGCCCGTCTTGTCTGTGACGAAGCTGGTCTTCTTTTGCTGGCAAGGGAAAAAAGCTGCCCGGGGGAAAAAAAAATTGGAAAATGTTTTCCCCAGGTACTGATGCCTTTTTAAAAACCCCCTTTTCGCTGCCAATGATGTATGAGGGGGTCCCTGTCACGCGGAGCGCTTCGTTGTGCTGATGTATACCGCACCAGTGACCCCTGAAGTGAACGATGCTAAAAACCTCTTCCCACAAGTCTAGGGCTCTAGAAAACATTCCCCCAAAGCAGGCCACTACGCACATCAAACGTGCATCCTCCAGGGGAACGCTGGAACCAAAATCTGGGCCGACCAAGGGTTTCATCCCATCTGACTGGGCTGGACAAAGCAGGCCCCCTGGTGGCACCCCTTTGGACAACTGCCAGGGCTCAAAAAAATTTGCCACGAAATGTCCACTGCGGGTGCAAGAAGGGATGTACTGGCCGATGCAAAATGCCCCAAAGGTGCACTCAAATCCTGCATTATGTCTGTTCAGGAGACTGTTGGTGCAATCAACACCTATATATTTTTTGCTCTATATGGATAAAGTGTGTGTATTACATTAACCGTATGGACTAACATTGTCTAGGTAAATGACTCCTGTACTTTAAGCTTTTAGACTATGTTCAGTGCACTTGAAAAAAAAGGTTTCACAGATATCTTACAAAACGATTTCATGCAAGCTGTTTTGCACCAAAACCCAATGTGTATTTCAATAAATTTGTTTTCTGAGGTCCTGTCCTCATTTAAAGCATTGTTCAGTCATGGCTGCATCCCTTTATTATGTATAATAGGCTCTCCAAAGATAAAGGGACCAACCATGCAGCTACCTTTTTATGATTCCCAAAAAAGACAAACTGACCAAAACGTGAAAAAAAGGGCAAAAACATGTAATTTCGGGCATTGACCTCTCACTAAACCTCAGAGGGCAAAACGACTTACCCCGATCTAAAAAAGAAACCTTTTGGTATTTCTAAAAACTGGGAAAATTTCTGCCCTATCATAATTTTCACAAATTTTTATGATTATCTGCTGCACTATAGGGGGTATTTTTTATTTAAAATGGTCCAGGGTTTTGAAAACCATCGAAAAAAAAAAGGGGAAAGAAAAAGGGCACGGACTCCAGAAAATTTTTCTAATATATTGACGGGAAATTTTAAGCTACCCAACCCATACCACTCTCTCTCTCTCTCCTCTCCTCCTCTCTCTCTCTCCCCTCTCCCTCTCTCTCCCTCTCTCCTCCTCCTTCTCTTCTCTCCTCCTTCTCTTCCCCTTTTCTCTTCTCTCAAAACTGCGAAAAAAGAATTCCTTCTTCCAAAGCACACAACCAAAAAACCCACACCACACACACCACACACACACACTCACACAAAAACCTCTGGGTTTGCGCGTCCGGCATCATTCTGTGGGCCGGGTTCGACCCCGGGGTAGGTCCAACTAGCCCATTCCCAACTCGCCCCTTTTCGATATCCACTCGGCTACCCGGGGAAAAAGTTCGGACCATTTTCGAAAAACCCTAGGCCCCCACGGACCATTTCAGTCATGCTTCGATCTTCATTCAAAATCACCAAACAACTTTTTGGAAATTCTTTATTGGACGTTTTAAATCAAAATAAACAAATTTCAAGTTTTTAAAACTTCGATCTCGCTTTCAATGCTTGCCTCAAATTTGTGAACCTTTAACGCGAAAACAACTCAGTTGTCAAGTTCGATACTTCGATCTCGCATTCAATGCTTTTCCTAAGTTTAGTCAAAATAAAAAAAGGGTTTCAGTTGGGGACAATCATAAAAAAATATATGTTTCATAAGTTTTTTGCACAGTTTTCTATCAGTACCTATTACTCGTATGAAAAAAAAAAAATATTTTCATGTCTTTGCAAGTGTTCCGGGCCGAATTGGTACACACAATAGGCCGAGTTGGTATGAGTGGGCCGACTTAGTCATGGGCCGAGTCGGCAATGGCCGAGTTGGCCTGCAACCCGATCCCCGACCCCGCTCTTTTCCCGGGGAATTACCACTGTAAATTCGGGCGGTACCGTCCCCTTGAGCAAGGGAATGGGGGTGTGTGGTGTGTGAGGCCCCAGAAATTGCCCAAAGATCGGTAATAATGAGCTCCAAGCTTGCACGGGAGAGAGTTAAACCCTGGCGATCGGGAGCCAGCTCGCGTGGACAAGGCCATGGTGAATAACACACCACACACTCACACCAAACCGACCTATTCCAATACCACACAACAGCCTTGATTTCCTGACAAATTTTCCCTTGCCTAAATATGGGTTTAAGGCTAAAACACCTCTCTTCCCTCCCTCCCGCCCCTCCCAACCACCCAATTTACCTACCTAGGGTCCTACATGCCTAACTGTCTCCCCGTGTAACTTACCGCCCACCCACCCACTCACACACCCAAAACCCTTTCACCCTCCCAGAATGCCCACAGCCTTTCACCCACAAAAACCGGTGCTCCCCTCCCCCACCTACTCTCCTCCCTCACCTCCCCACCTGTCCCCCACCTGCTCCCCTCCCACCCCCGTAACTCACCCGTACGGCTCCTAAGCTTCGTTTTTGGCGGCTTGTTAACAATTGTCATCCCTTCCCCACAGCACGGCAGAGGACAGTTAGTGATATCCTAACTTCCTACCTGCTCCCCTAGGAATAGTATGGAGGAGGAGAAGAGGAAAGGGGGAGGAGGGTAAGTCCCACTCCCCCCCGCCCCCGCTATGCTGCCAGGTAAATAGAGGTCGTTTAGCTATTCTGATGGTTGGGGCGTTTGGGAAGTGGTGATGCGTAATTTGGGCCTCTGTACTCCGCCCCCCCTCCCCCGCTGAGACTTGTCATTGTGTGGTGGTGAGATTAATGGCAATGCGTTGTGTGTGTGTTGTGTGTTTGTAAGTCGGAGGTATCTAACAATGCCAAACACACGTCACACACAACATGCATACACGAACGCACACACACACACACAACACACACACACACACAAGCTAGCAAGCAAACAAAATGGCGTCGGTGTCATTACTCATTGCTGGCGTCAGTAGCTACTCGATCATTAACCCCGACACTGCCCGATACTACGTGACCTCCCCCCCCCCCTTTCCCCTCTCTCTTCTCTCTCTCTCTCTCTCTTCCCCCTCTCTCTCTCTCTCTCTCTCTCTCTCTCTCTCTCTCTTCTCTCTCTCTCTCTCTCTCTCTCTCCTCTCCTCTCTCTCTCCTCCTCTCTCTCTCTCTCCTCCTCTCTCTCTCTCTCTCTGGGACATTTATCCTTGCCGCAACTTTCAGACTCCCAGAAGTTTGATTTGTCAGACATAGGAAACCTAAAGCGGACACTCCATAAAACTACTATAGCATGCCCTACTTTTTTTCCTCTCTCTCTCTCTCTCTCTCTCTCTCTCGCTCTCCTCTCTCTCTCTCCTCTCTCTCTCTTCTCTCTCTCCTACCTGCTCTCTCTCTCTCTCTCTCTCTCTCCTCTCTCTCCTCTCTCATCTCTCTCTCTCTCTCTCTCCTCTCTCTCTCTCTCTCCTCTCTCTCTCTCTCTCCTCTCTCTCTCTTCTCCTCTCTCTCTCTCTCTCTCTCTCTCTCTCTCTCTCTCTCTCTCTCTCTCTCTTGCTCGCTCGCTCGCTCGCTCTCTCTCTCTCTCTCTTCTCTCTCTCTCCTCTCTCTCTCTCTCTCTCTCTCTCTCTCTCTCTCTCTCTCTCTCTCTCTCTCTCTCTCTCTCTCCTCTCTCTCTCTCTCTCTCTCTCTCCTCACTCTCTCTCTCTCTCTCCTCTCTCTCTCTTCTCTCTCTCTCTCTCTCTCTCTCTCTCTCTCTCTCTCTCTCTCTCTCTCTCTCTCTCTCTCTCTCTCTCTCTCTCTCGTCTCTCTCTCTCCTCTCTCTCTCTTCTCTCTATCCCAAAACTGCAAGAAAGATACTTCCTGCTTCCACAACAACACACACACACACACACACACACACACACACACACACTCACACGACATACCGTCTGGTTAGGGCGTCCGGCATCATTCTGTGGTCCGGCGTTCGATCCCCGACCCCGCTCATTCCCGAGGAATTTTCCACTGTGAAATTCGGGCGGTACCGTCTACTTGAGCAAGGGGATGGGTGTGTGTGGTGTATGTGGTCCCAGCATTGCCCAAAGATCAGTAATAATGAGCTCCAAGCTCGCACTGAGAGAGTTAAACTGGCGATCGCGAGCCAGCTCGCGTGGAAAAGGCCATGGGTGAATAACACACACACACTAACACAACACCGACCTATTCCAATACCACACAACAGCCTTGATTTCCTGACTAATTTCCTTGCCTGAATATGAGTTTATGGCTAAAACACCTCTCTTCCCTCCTTCCCGCCCTCCCAACCACCCAATTTACCTACCTACATGCCTAACTGTCTCCACGTGTAACTTACCGCCCACCCACCAACTCACACGCCCACAACCCTTTCACCCTCCCAGCATGCCCACCTGCTCTCCTCCCTCACCTCCCCCCCTGTCCCACACCTGCTCCCCTCCCACCCCTGTACCTCACCCCTACGGCTCTTAAGCTTCGTTCTGGCGGCTTGTAAACATTTGTCATCCCTTCACGAAGAACGGCAGAGAGACTGTAATGATATCCTAACTTCCTACCTGCTCCTAGGAAATGTAATGGAGGAGGAGGAAGAGGAGGGGAGGAGGAGTTAAGCCCCCTCCCCCCCCCCCACGTATGGTGGGCCCGGTAAAAAGAGGGCGTTTAGCCATTCTGGGGGTGTCGTGGGAAGTGGTGATGCGTTTAATTTGGGCCTGGGGCAAATTTTTTTCCCCCCTGAGACTTACATTCTGTGGGGTAGATGATGGCTGCGTGTGTGTGTGGTTTTGGGGTGTTGTGTGGGGGGTGTGTTTTTGTGTTGTGTTATGGGTGTGTGTGTGTTTTGTTGTGTGGTTTGTGGTGTGTGTGGGGTGGTGTGGGAGGTCGGGGGTTTTCTACAATGCCAAAACACGTCAAAACACACACGCATACACGCAGCACCCCACACAACACACACACACACACACAACACACACACACACATACCACACACACACACATACACACACAAAACACATACCACAACCCCACCAAAACACCAAAAACACACACACCCCACACACACAACAACACAAACAAGCAAGCAACAAAAATGGGGTCGGTTTTCATTACTCATTGTGGTGTCAGTAGTACTTTGATCATTAACACGACACTGCCCGTAAATACGTGACCCCCCCCCCCCCCCCCCCCACCCCCCCCCCCCTCTCTCTCTCTCCTCCTCCTCCTCTCTCTCTCTCTCTCTCCTCCTTTTCTTTTCTCTCTCTTCCCCCTCTCTCTCTCTCTCTTCTCTCTCTCTCTCTTCCCCTCTTGTTTTTCTTCTTTCTCCTTTTCCCCCTCTCTCTCTTTCTCTCTCTCTCTCTCTCTCTTCTCTCTCTTTTCCCCTCCCTTTTCCTTCTCTCTCCTCTCTCTCTCTCTCTCTCTCTCTCTGGGACATTTTTTTCCTTGCCGCAACCCTTTTAGGGCGCCCAGAAATTTGATTGGGCAGCATAGGAAAAAACCAAAAACGGAACTCCCCAAAAAGTACTGTAGCATGCCCTACTTTTTTTTTTCTCTCTCTCTCTCTCTTCCCTTTTCCCTTTCTCCTCTCTCTCTCTCCCCCTCCCCCTCTCCTTTTTCCTCTCTCTCTCTCTCCCCCCTTCTCTCTCTCTCTCCTCCTCTCTTCTTCCTTTTTCTCTCTCTCTCTCTCCCCCTTTTCTCTTTTCTCAGTACCATGAAAAAAGGGACCCTGTATTTCCTTCTGGAGTCTTTTGAATAAAAATGTACACGGAAAAACGATAATATTATAGTGTTATTGCAAATTTTTTTTGTTTTTTGCATTGTTTTGTGCTTATGGCTGTAGATGTTATGGTGTAGACGCTGTTTTTTGTTATTGTTGTTTTTTGTTGTTTGTTGTTGTTGTGTTGTTTTGGTGGTGGGTGGTGGTGGAAAAATAAAATAAAACAAAAAGTGTTTATGTGATAATAAAAGGAAAGAAAGAAAAAAAAGGAAAGAAAAATCAAGAGGGCGAGGGACATATTCAGGGTTATTTTTATTGTGGTTGCCAAATTTTGTTACTTTTAATTTTTTTTTCTGATGCCGTTTTTAAATTTTGTTTTTTTTTTTTCTACTGGTTTTTTGTTTTTCCAAATTAAATTTAATATTATAAATCTCATTTTACTAGTGTTTAAAAGTACCAGTCTGATCCAACCCCTGGCAGGGGGCCCAATGAACCCCAGAAACTCCAGCTGTTTTAAAACCCCCGGGAAGCGGGGCACAATTTTTCTTGAAAAATTTTGATTAAATTTTTTTAAAGTCTTAAGAAAAACATTTTATTAAATTGATTTTTAAATCCTTTCACCATAAACCTTTTTCATTTATCATAACAAAACCCGACAGGACCACTTTTTCGTCCTCCCCCCTTTGCCCCCCTTCCCTTATATTTAAACGAGATAGATTTGTAGCGCCAAGTACTGCGGGGAAGGACGGGCATAGTATGGGGGCCCGAGGGCGGGGTCACAAATTTTATTTTTTTTTAAATTAATGGAAGGGGTTTTTAAAAATAACGTTTTTTGGGGTTTTAGAACCAAATTTGAAGAAGATAAATTTATTTTGAAAACCCTTTAACCTCATAAATTTGCAGTTGGTTATTATTAAAGGGGTGATATTTTTTGTTATTGCATTCCCCCACATATCCCTCTTAAATTTTCCTGTCTGGCGGTTCACATTATTTCTGTCTTACGTATTTTTCAGCTACTTCAAAAAATATATAAACATCAAAATATTTAAAAAAAAAGGGGTCTCATTAATTTAAACAAAAATTAGTTTTTTCTTTTTGGCCCTATCGCCATAGAAAATAAACCATAAAGTTGGTAATGAACAACGCATGAAAGCAAAGCTCAACTTGTTGCACTGTTGCAGACGCATAAACGTTTTGAAAACACCCCCCTCTTTGGGGAGGCGGGTAAGCTTTGTACTTCCCAAATACCTTTTGCCAGTCCAAGTTTCCTGTGAAGCAAAATAAAACCTATGAGGGGGGAATTTTTTTTTTTGGCAGTTTTCCCTAATTTTTCCTGTGCTTCCAAAAAATTGTCTTTGGGATAACACTTAACTATGTATAATTTTTATATTTCTGAAAATTGCTTAAAAAAAGGGTAAAGCAAAAAAGGAGAAATCAAGTTTCATTTAGAAATCTTGTTACCGGGGGCGGGGCGCTGGTGTCGGAACTCCCAACTGTGCGGATACCCTGGGGTAGGGCATCGATTTAAAGGAGCAAATGAAGATGACGGGAGGAACCCCAAATTGGAAAAGCGGGTAAGGACTTCTACCGGGTCTGATTTGCCCAGTGGAGAAAAAGCAAATGCTCTTTTAAAACCCACCTGTCATCAATAAAGGTGACCATATATCCAAGCTAAGGAGGATTGGAATCAGCAGTGTAGTTTCTCTTGGGGGAAGGGCAAACTTGAACCCAAAAGAGAGGTTCATTGTCATTTTAACAAATTATTTTTATTTTGACTTGCAAGTGTCTTTACCATTTGTGGGTGGGGGCTGTGGGGGTTGTGAATCCAAGCCCACTTTAAATTGTTCCGGGCCAGAGTGAAAAAGATTCCTTTGAAAGACTAGCTTCTCGGGGACAGAGAGTAAAGGGTTTGGGAAAGGGAAAGACCCCTTAATAAGTCCCCCCGATTTCCCAAGCCAAGACTTGAGAACATTAGAAAGGCAGTTGGAAAAGAAGGCAAGAGAACAAAAAACAATGAGAAACTGCTTTATCACAAGAAAGGGAGTCAGGGGGCATGTAGATATTTTTGGCTGATGGTGTAGGCTGAATTAAGGGGGAATGGTGCTGAAAAATGATTTTTTCCCAAAAATTTAGTTTTTTTCCAGAAATGACCATAATAAACCTGCAGCTTCACTAAGGTACAGAAAACTATATGAATTTTCAACTTGCTTTTTCTAGTGTAAAAAAAAGGTCAAAAAACAACTGCAGCAATAGAAAAGCAGCTCTATTGAAGCGGAATTTCAAGAACAAACACAAATAAAGTGTTGATAGGCAAGGTCAAGAAGCACAGAGAAATTTAGGAAGCTGGGGGAAAAGTTTGAAGAAAGTCAGGAGGGCGGGGCCCCCCCCCTGTCCCTTTTTTATGGGCGGATTGACCTGACCAATGTGATGAGGAAGCGAGGGATTGACCAAATTTTTTTCCTGCTATGATCAACGAAGAACACTACAGTGCTGTTAGTGAACCCGGGGGCACATCTGTTTCACTTTATCCCCC